>CABFVZ010000447.1:401546-438543 GCA_902151445.1 Timema monikensis | reverse complement strand
CCCGCTCTCGGCAGCCAAGCAGGCTGTATAACCCGACAAATCAGAGAGCGAAGAACATTTGATTAGAGTTTTTGTTTTTTTTCACACCGCCATCTTAGTCCACGTATTTACTCTATTAGAAAAGGTAGCATTTAGATGAAATGTGCTCGCATTCGTGGGAAAGTAGAATGGAAAACAGTTTAGGGAAAACCGCCCTTTGTAAACCCGACCAGGATTCAAACCCCAATTTCCCCCGTCATTTGTAGTCCGATCTATTCCGAGTCTCTAACGCCGTAAGACCACTCGGATACTGAAGCAGATCTGTCCAGGTGAGCGCAGGTTGCAGAGCGCCCCATAATTAAAGTAAGAAGAATTCTGATAAGGGGAACAAAGGACACCCATTGTGGGTGGAATGCCCTAACACAGACATGACAAAACTAGCCCAAAGTCGTCAAAGGGCCAAGTTGAGCAAAACAAAATAACTGAAAGAGCCACATTAAATAGAAGAAGAAAAATAATCAGAATTGTATTTATCACGAGTAAAAAGAATTATAACTTATTACCAAGAGAAACGAAGAAGCCCCCTATATAAAATCTATATATAAATATGACCAACCCTTTATTATTTAGCAAAAGTTAAAAAAAAAAATTATCCACAACCTGTTTGGGCTTTAAATCTTGTACCAAAATTATCTTTTTGTCAATAAATGCATGTCCACGAAGCAATACAATCTCGGCGACTCGTTCCTTTCCGTGTGATAGCATAACACTTTCTACAGTAGCCCCATGACTTCTTTGGTGCTGACTGACAGCTTTATGTATCCCTACGCCGAACCAGATGATCTGCAAAAACATGTGTTTAGCAGCTGTCAGTCAGCACCAAAGAAGCCATGTGTCTGCTGTGACACATTGCACATACTTGGTGAGTAGATTATATAATATTCGGGAATTGGTCCATGTCGAAGGAAGAGTACAAATTGGTCACACTCGCTTCACAATCCAGGATTATACGAATTTATACCAAATTTCCAAATATCAAATCATAAAATGTTGTAAGTCTACAATAACCAACCAGTCCTGTGGTGTACTGGACAGTGCACCTGACCACGAGTCTAGGGGTCCCAGGTTCAATTCTCGACTGATTCTTTGGGTATTTTCTTCGAAAGGGGAATTACTGCAACGGTCACCAGGGTTTGGTTAGTTAGGCTTAAGTTAGGTTTAAGCATTTCCACTGGTACCACACCCTTATACTTACTATCACCCTCATACTTACTATCACCCTCACCTCATCTCATCAGGACATGGAAAGAGCCTCCACTGAAAGGATGTACTGTTAGTATATTCGGGAGTCCCCTGGACAACGGTGCATTAGTGTGGGCTAATATTTCCACTACTAGACAATGAATATATTAAATCTAAAATCTTTTAAAAAGAAAAATTGGGTCATATTGATTAAAGGTTCATCTAAAGGTCTGTGGGCCACACACAATCATGAATAGGGCAGTGAGTTCGACATGCCTGTTCTAATGCATCAATCTCGCATTATACTGCATTTCCAGTGTCGGGAAATCATGATTAAAAAAAAAAAAGATTTCTCTCACTCCCCACACAAATGTGGGTACATTTAACCCAAATTATACCTTATTCATCCATATACTATTGGTGCAAAGCTGTGAGTAACCCAAACAGGTAATAAGACACAATGTACCAAAATCAAATCAATAACAAAGTGAGAAAAAATAAAAATTAAAGTTTATATATTTAATAATTAAAAAATACATTACAGAAGTTAACAAAAAAAAAGATCAGTAAATAAAAAGTATATTAAATAATAATTTACATTAGAAAAATAGCTTATAAAAAATTATAAATAAACGACATAAACCCTTAAAACTAACAGGTAGTTATAATATTAATATTTTGTAAATGTATTCAGTTTAGATTAAACATACAACTATTTATGTAATATTTACATGAAAAATACCCTATGTATTCAACAACAAAAGACATATCTAACATAATGGCAGACTGATATTATACATGTACAGCTAGTTCTGAAGTCTGTAGATACAAGTTTAATATAGCTCCTCTCTACATTAAGTCGAGATTAAAAGTCAAATCAAACGTCTTACAAACATCTTGTATGAAGAACATTTTGGTTTCACTAATTTGTGACTTAAAAAAAACCCATGTTTACCTGGCTGTTGGTATCACTTTCCTACCTTGCGGCAAACCACAGGAAACAAAAACCGATTTTTAAAAAACAACGAAACTAGTATTTAATTTGACTTATAATAAATTAATTGATTAATTAACTATTATGTTCAGGCAAGGCGAACGATCAGTTTCAACAAGTTAGGATGCTGGATGTATGAGAAGTTGAGTTTGTTGTTGTTGTTCTATTAATGTTCATCTTCGTTGCGAGGTAAAGTTTTGTTGCAGACATCGAGTTTAAATCTTGGTGTGATATGGCTCTGAAAACAAAATTTTATTTTGACGATAATTCTTTATTTCAGGTACTTATTTTTTTAGTAAATAAAAATTTGATGTTTTCACAGAAGTTTTTCAATAGATAGGATTATTAACACCCGTAAAAGTCTCGAGGAAGTTGATATTGACCAATGACCAAAATTGTTTCAAGATGGGTTCGCGGACGGGGAAGCGGGGATTGGTCTTTCCAAATAATGACAAACTGTTGCGGAGTCAAGAGATAACGGAATCCCGGTGGCTTTTTCTAAGAATAGTTTGATATCTTTATTTTTGATTAAAAAACACAACGTTCGGGCTATAAGCCTATGTACTAATTGCACTAATGGTTTAGAGATTAGGAAGGTTTAAGTGAGAGGAAGTGCACCCACATTTGTGTGAAAGGAGAGTGGAAAATTATTTAGGGAAAATCGCCCTTTAGCACCAAACCAGTATTGAACCCTGATCTCCCTGTCCTTAGCAGTCTAGTCTAACACAAGAGTAGAGCTTTAAAACACACACGGCCACCAAATTCAGGTAATTAAGTTGTAAATAATTTATGCGTTAAAACATATCAAATACGACAACCAATAAGATTACTTACGTCTCACAGGTATTGGCGGTGCAGAGGTAACGGCAGGAATAGTCACGTTGATGTAGTCTGGGAGGTCGGAGGCATCACTCGGACAAGGACTTGCGGGAGTGACGTCATCTACGCCTGTCTTGGAGCCTTCCAAGCCAGTGGACCTACCCCCGTCGGTCCCTTGGTCGCGTTTGTTAACGTTCATGTAATCTCTGAGCGCAGAACATTTGTGTGAGCCGCAGGGTGTTTTAACACCAGTGCCCGTCTCGAGTTCAAGACTGAGGTACTCAGTGTTGGTTGGGTTTGTTTCTGAGATCCCATCTTGTGTGTTTGTCAGTAGATGAGCAGTCAGCTCTGAAACACAGTTACTAAGTTATCTATCCTGATTTTTGAAAGAGTAGAATTAGAATTGGGTTGAATACACTATTTTATGGATCCGAATCTTAAAAAAAATTATGAACATAAAAGGAAATATAAATATAATGGAATAATATAAAATACAAATAGTAAATGATTGTTAACCTTCTTTCTTATAATACATTCATTATAACATTCATACATTCAATTAAATGTTAAATTAATGATCTGGGGCTTGGTTGTTGAGTTTGTCCTACGAGTATAATTAATTATGAACCATTAATAGGCAGTATTAGAGCTCTAACAACAAATTTCAGAGGTGACCTGGTGGTCTAGAGGTAAGGTGTCAGACTTCTGTGCTGGGGGTCCGGGGTTCAATCCTCGGTCCCGGCACAGATTTATCTGATTACCAAACTCTTCCTTCACCTCTGACAAGACATCTTGTGAATGTGGGGAATACCTGGCCTCCACCGTGGTTCGGATTCCACGTTAAACTGTAGGTCCTTCATTTCATCTTACAATCACCCTACCATTACACATTAGCGTAAGTGTGTATAACCCGAACGGGTAGTAAAACGCGGTGCTAATAATAATAATAATAATAATAATAATAATAATAATAACAAATTTCACTTGAAAAATTGATTTAAGAAAATAATAGTTCACAAAGAATTTGAGTCTTGATCGTGAAATTTTCTCGAATATCCTTAAGGAGTCGAGGGATTCATCCATAAACAAAATGTTTAATTTCATTTCTTCAGCTATGTCTTGTTTTGGATGGAAGACGCAGAAAAGAGGGAAAGGAATGTATACAATGTGGTGTTTACAGTCAAAAGAGGAACACAGTTCACACTTAACACTGCTGCCACTGGACAAAGAGGTAATGGCTGCTTCTTGAATAGAATCGATTGTTTCTGCCCGATCCCCCGAACCTAAGTTTCATTCTATTGGAACTCGTCAAGATGGAGTGTGAAAAGGAAATTGGTAAAAGATGATACCTTATATTTAAGACGATTGGCCCTTTTCATTTGGCAGAGCTGTGGGAACGAACGGCTATCTTCAAGAATTTCGATTGTTTTGCAATTTTCTTTTCGGAAATGGTTGGTTAAAAGATAGAAGCGTGTTGATTTAAGTTATACTTTTCTTAAACACACCTACTCTGTAATTTTAACAGTGATCAAATATCAATAATTTTGAAATTTTTTGATAGAAAATTTCCGGCTGCATAACAAAAAATAATAAAATGTAACACCTAATAAACATCAATATATTATCTTAGAAGGGGAGTTGAAAATATTACTATAAGCATTTCACTCGTTCTCGAGAAAACTGATATTTCCAAACTATGATTTTGCCGCAAGACCTGTCCGGTAGCTAGCGCCATCTACGATTTTCCGTGATCCATCTGTTCTTGTTGGCGCGGAAGGATACTTTGGTCGGTTGTGAAGCCACGCCACGTCTTTCACCCTCCCACCCACCACCCCACAAAATAGGTTTTAGACTTGCACTCGACAGGGCCAGGGTCTTTAATCTTCTCACCTTCTTGAGATGGTCCGCATATCCCTCCGACGCTGATGTAACAGTTCCCGTCATCAAACTCGGTCTCTGGGACATCCGGACGAGGCATGGGCTGAGGAGGACGTTCCTGCAAACATCAATGTTGTTGTTGTTGTTACAATAGAGCATCGATAGTTTGGACTAACTGGAGATAAATCCACTACAGATTATTGAATTGTCCAGATTTTCAAAAATACTGTACCTATACCGAAAATTAAAAAAAAAAAAGCATAGACAGGGCACTTATGAAAACTCGGTGTTAAAGTAAAAACATTTTCACTTTATTAAAATAACAAGCTCACACGTTTTTTTTTTGTTGCTAAATATCACAATTTTTGAAGGCCTATATATATAATATGATTAAAATATAACGACGAAAAAGTCTCTATTTTTTTTAACAAGAGTCGAGATGCGTTTTATGGCGGCCATGTCTCTGATATTGATACTACCACTGTGCTTATTTTTATGGATAATATTTTTTCTTGATAATCCCAACTATCAATAATCCAGATTATTATTAATATAATTATCAACATCATTATCACTAGCATCATCCTTAATATTATCACCATTTAACATCACATTTAACTACCTGCTTGGGTTATACGCTTGTGTACTGATTAGCCTAATGGTTTTAGATATTAGAAAGGTTGTATTTTGAGGAAATGTATCCACATTTACATGGAGGGAGTGGAAAACCATTTAGGAAAAACCACCATTAGTACACCCGACAGGGATTTGAACCCCAATCGCCCCGTCATTAGCAGTCCAGTCTACTACAAGATTAGAGCGTCTTAGAACGAGCGGTCACCAAAGCGAGTCATGATAATGTTGTTGATGATGATGATGATGTTTCGAACATTCGCATTTACAGTAGTTATACTAATAATAATAATAATAAATTGTGAGAACAAGTGAACATTTGGGGGAGTGTGTTATTACCTCGATACAAGTGCACGGCACGGTTGCGGCGGTCAACTTCACAGGAGCAGGGGTGTAACGCGGGGGAGAGAACCTCCGCCCCTGCTGTGTTATGATTGGTCGAGGAGCAGGTGGGATCTCGTAGTTGGCGATACCTTTACCAAGCCTGGCACCATCGTACGGGAGAGTGATCATTTGCTAAAAGAGAACATATTATGTTTAACACAGAGGCTAGTCAAACCCACCATTTTAATAATTTTAATATTTATTTTAGCTACGATTCTCAAATTTGAACTTGTATCTTGGAAAAAAAAATGATGATCATAATAAGAAATAGGAACAGAGCAGAATAATAGGAAATGGAAAGAGTAATAAATGTTGACATTTTTTTGCTAAAGTGCATTCATTATATCATTCGTACAGTCAGTTAAGTGTTAAACTACTGGTCTGGGGGCTGGTTGTTGTGTTCATCCTATATTATATGGGGCTGAGCCACCCATTTGCAGAATTAAAGCTCTAAAACAAATTTAAAACACAAGATTTAAAAATAATAGTTAAAAATTGAATCTGGAATTCAATATTGGTCGAATCCTTGAAGATCATCGAGGTTTGAAGGATTCTAAAAATGGTGAAATGAGCCTTATGGAGACTGAAAAAAACCTATTTTAAATATCTCGACTGGCGATCTTTCTTTATAATTCTCTGATTTCGTGTTATGTTTACCTTCCTGTCCTCGGGATCGGAGTGTGTTCCACTATCCCCCAGGCTGATTCCACTGCAGCCACTCACGGTGCTCATCCGCCCCGAAGAGGACGAACCTGGGAGAGGAGAAATAATAAAAAAATACAATTTATTTTTCACGACCTTGTCATATAAATAAGGTTATCAGCACAACAGGACTACATTTATTATGTAAGTGAATGAATACCAATTCTTACTGAAGTTGGGCGCCTCAGCTCAATTTTTTATTATCATCGCATATTACTAGATGTGTTAAGGGATTAGGAAGGTTGAATTTTAGAGGAAGTGTACCCACATATGCATTGAGGGTAAGTGGTAAAACATTTAGGAAAAAACCCACCCTCATTACACCTGACCAGAATCGAACCCCGATCTCCCCGTCTTTGGCATTCTAGTCCATTACGAGAATAATGCCTTATACATTGCGATCACTGAATGGGCTTATTTTTATCCTTTTCTAAGTTCACACACATATGAGGTATTTACGACTTAAGGTGGCCCTGCCTACCACTTAGCTTGAGGGAGGAGAGGGGCGAGTCGAATGGGGCAGTTTTTCTCAAGTCTTCTTATAGCAGATACCTCTATCTTTTTAAAGTAGCAATTATTACAAAACCGCTTCGGTAGCTGCTTGGTCTACATAAGCGTATACCCTGAACGGGTAGTAAGATGAGGTGTTTGAAAAAAAAACTCAACAGCCAGCTCTTCGCGCAGCTTTGGTGGTATGAATGGCCGGATGAGTGGGACTCTTAGTGCAAGAAAACACGCAATTAGTATAGAGTAGTGATATCACTCATGTAGTGGACCCTCTTAGTGCACTCAGGCCTTGGATTCGAATCCTCACATCCTTGTCAACTGTTGTAGGGTAGTAAACAAATGAAAGGTGTTGTGTACACTCACTGCAGGTGCTGTGGAGACTGAGACTGCTCACTGGTCTCATGCACAGGGGTACGTTGTCAGCTACCGCCGCCACCTTGCTGCCATCTGCCGGGCTACCAGAAGAACTATCACTGGCAGTCTCTTTCATATCTGAAACAAAACAAGATCAAGGGTTGGGTCCAATACGCTTTTTTTAATATTTTTATTTAGCACAGTCTTACTTCCCGTTAAGGCTATGCGCTTATGTGCTATTTACACTTATGGCCTAGAGATTAGAAAGGTTTAATTGAGAGGAACTGCATCCATATTTGCGTGGAGGGAGAGGGTGGAAAAACATTTAAGGAAAAAACTATACTCACTGCACTCGACTGGGACCGAACCCTGATCACACCGTCTTCGTAAGTCTAGTCTAACACGAGAGAAGCAGGTTAGACCATGCACCCACAGAAGTTGTTTCTTTTAAACTAAATATTGGAATCTATAATTTTAAATCCTCGAATCATTGAAACCATAAACCCTCAAATCCTTAAATCTTCAAACCCTCAACTCCTTAAACCCTTGATACCTTAAATCATTAAGGTTAAAGAGAATTCTAGAAAATACCGAATTCAAGATTTAAAAAAGAACGAAACTTATACACATTCCCAACACATAAATGTATGTTTCGAATACCTTTTGGTTTCCCTTTGAAGAAACCTCTGATGCGATCGAAAGGTGTCGGTCTTTTCATCTGTTCCTTCATCTGCGCCTGCAGACGCTCGTATTCCTGCCGCATCTGGCTAAGTTGCTCCTGACATGAAAAGAGGGAGAACAATTAAAACAATAAAGAAACATCTACTTTTAGGTCTGATTTTCATATGAAGCCCGCTTTCGACCACCAACAGTGATTGAAAGTGGTGATCACTAAAATTTGGCATTCTACAAATAGGCATGACAGGGAGCTTTGGAATAAAGACAGGGAGGGGTGGGGGGGTTACGATAAGGCGCAAAAGAGTCTATCTCCTTATTTTTAATACCGTCATAAATGTGTGCTTCTGTTCTTTTTACATGTCCAAAAAGTGTCCTATTTTTCTTTACCAATTTCCTTTTTTCCTCTTTTAGGAAATTGTGTTTCATACTCCATTATGACAAGTTCCTATAGAATGAAACATAGGTGGGGGGTTTTGAGCTGTAACAATTGATTTTCTTGAAGAGACAGACATCACCTCTTTGTCCAGTGGTATCGGTGTGAATTGTGTTCTTCTTTTCATTGTAACAACTATGTTTGTGTTTGTTCCCTTTTATATGCTTCTATCCATCTTTCCTGTACCTTCTTCCAAAAATATCTAAATAAGAAGTAATCACAGAATATTTTCAATGAGGTCATTAAAAGTAATATTAAAATATAACAATGTTGTGAATGACAATGTAGTACTTGTTTGTCCTTGAAGGATTGCTGCACGTCATTCCTGTTCTTCCAACTATCGACAAGTTTCTCGACCTCCGAGATGGTGAATACGTTGTTCTTGAAATCGTTGATTATCTCCAGTAGCTGATCTTGGGCGCCTTGCGACAGCTGCTCTCTGGACTTCTTCACACTGCCACCTGTTGGCGGAAATATGGATTTTTAATACCTCTCCTATAGTGAATTTGTGTATAATATTGCCACAGCTGTTCCATCATTTTTCTTTTTTAAATCACCAAACTGTTATTTATGAAGCAATTATTCAAATCCAAATTCTATCATTTTTAACTGCATGGTACTGTTTTGTTTTTTTAATTGAAAGGAAAAAAGACCAAGGAAGTGATTGAGGAATATTGTAATATTAGAGGTGGAGAAAATATGGTTTAAGTGCAAAGACAATTTCTCTATAAAAAAAAGTCAGCAAAGAAACTTTTGTTCAAGTCGTATGGTGCGACAAATAGAAACCCTACGGCTAAAATTGGCATATGCCAAACAAACCAAAAATATGAAGTTAGAATATATTATTTAATTTAGTTAAACTTTGTGAAACATGATAAGACACAGAAGTAGGAATATATAATATATATATATATTTCTTTTTTTAAATGAAGAAAATATTAAGGAGAAGGGTAGGAATGAATCTCTCTTTCTAAAATGTGTCACTGGTGAATATAATTTAATGAGGACAGAGGATAGTGTCAATAGAATGTAATGAGGAGGAAAAAGGAGAGGATATCAAAGAGAAGGATGGAGTTGAAGTATATTAGGAAAAAGACTGCAAGGGAGACCAAAAATGAGTTGGAGGGAATAGATAACAGAAACTGTGCAAGTGAAAGGAGAAGACTTGACGAGGGTAAGGGAGGAAGAATGGTGGAAGGATAGCGGAAGATGGAGGCATTTTACTAAACAAACCCGGCCACAGGCTGGAAACAGTTGACGATGGTGAGTATTAAATATAAACAACATGTTACGAAACCACCAATATGTCACACCGTCATACCAGAGGGTTTTTCGTCATCACTACGGGAGGAATTGAGGCTGATCTGATCCAGGTGTTGTCGGCTGGTCGACCGAGTCGAGTGGGTGGTGAGGACGGGCGATGGAGAGCGGGGATCTGAGGAAGTATCGGACGCAGGCAGGGCCACCGTAGTGAGGAAGTCTAGACTTGGACGCAGCGGCTGGTCCAGAGCTGGGCGGGTTTTGGGCCCTAGAGAAACACATATTCAACATTTTGACTCTTGAAAATAATAATAATAATAATAATAATAATAATAATAATAATGATAATGGTTTCATTCATTTTCTATTTTAAAAAATGGCAAAAAAGTTTGGCAAATGTTATTAACTCTGAGGTTACATGACTACTTTTTTCCCCCCTCTTAGTTCTTATAGCCAAATAAATATTCCTAATTTAGACTAGTTAGTGAAGTTTTGGGTTAGATTTGGGTGCCCCGCAATGACCCCGCTTACAACCTCGCATACCCTAGAGCCTCTTCTGGTGAAGGGTGTGTTAGAAGAAATGAAGAGAGAGGTGTGTTTGTTCCTATCTATCCTTTCAAGTTGACTTCCTTCACTCTCTCTCTACATTACGTCGCTGTAATGTTTCTACACTTCTTATTGTACATTTCCAAACCACAAGGTAATAATATATTTTATAATTATTGATATGTAATTTACAACAGTGTGGAGTGAAAAACAAAAAGCACTGAACAATAATGTACATTTTATCCATCAGTAATTTTTATTGGCAAAGTTTCGAGGCCTTGAACCTTTATGAGAGCTTTTTCCGCCCGAGCTACTGACCTGGAGGGCGCATCTCCATGTACCCCTCAAGTTCGGTGTCTTGTGGGGAAGACGAGAGCGGGTTGAAAGGCCGAGCCGCAGGGGGCACTTGGTAGTTGTCCATGACTGGGCGGGGTATCGAAGGGGGGATCATGTAGGTCTCGCTCAGTGGGCGCGGATGGTGGTACTCCACCCCCGGGAAACCTGTACAGTCAAAACAACAAGTTAAAGAGACAGTTTAACTATTCAAAATGGGCGTGGTTGTGAGTTTATTGATTTTCTTTACTGGTTTAGGGGCTAACAGTGACTTAAAATGCAATATTTTTAAACAGAGTTGCATGAAATTCACTATTTTACAAATTTGAATCTTTATTGCATCTTCAAATTTCAAATATTGAATTCATATCAAAACCTTGGGGAAAATATCGTAAACATAAGAGAAAAATGACAAAATAAAATAAAATAGTAACTAGATGTAAACAATTTATTCACTATTACATTCATACTTTCAGTTAAGTGTTAAGTTAATGGTCTGGGGTTTGTTTGTGTGGATGAACCACTCTGATACATTTTTCCAAATCTTGAATCTCTAGTAAGTTTTGTATTTTGTTTCTATTATTTTACCAACCAAACTGATAGATCTCATGATTTTGTCAAATGTATACCATAGATTTTATTAACTTTAAACAGGACAAAGTCTGTTGTGAGCTTTAAATTTAAAAATAAACTGCAATTATAGTGGAAAAGCACTTGCGACCCGTGTTTGAAACCAATGTTGGGCCGTGCCGACATGCATTTGTGGTATTTCAAGATACGTAACATTTGAAGCAATGCTGCTGTCTCCAGGGGTAGTTTACTGACCTGTGACCTTGTTGTTACCCTCGCTCATAATCTTCAGGTAGCTGTACATGCTCGTTAACTCAGTCATTTGCTGCCCAGTTGGAACAAAGGAAACACAAGTTATTGCAAGACATTTGGCACAAGATTAGAAATACGTTTGTAAAAATGTTGTTATATGAAGTTAGGCGAGGAGCAAGTTAGCTATCACAAGGAGGAACAAGATTAGGAATGAAGTTATCCGGTAAAAAGTGGGAGTACATGAGATAGTAGAGGAAGCATGACTGAGATGGTATGGGCATGTAATGAGGATGTTGGAGTACATGAAATAGCAGAGGAAGCAAGATTGAGATGGTATGGACATGTAATGAGGATGGAAAAAGAGAGAATTCCAAAGGAAATGATGGAAATGTAGTATGTAGGAAAAAAAGAGAACAAGGAAGGCCAAGAAAGCGATGCGAGTAACAGATAACATAAAGTGTGCAAGTGAGAGGAGAGGAGTAGAAGCAGTTAAAGGAGGACGTGTAAGGATAGAGGAAGATGGAGGCATTTTACTAAAGATACCTGTTTGGAAACACTCCATTATGATTAAATTAATACTATTCTTGACAAAAATATTTGTAAAAAGGTCCATCAAGGTATTAACGACCAGATTGTGAGAGGGCAGCCGAGATATGTCGTAACTTCTCACCATGTATCCTCGGAGGGCGTTGGCGAGCTTGGTGTGGCCCGCCCCCTCCGCCATCTCGGCGGGGGTAAGTTCGCATACGTTGCGTATCTCGCAGGCCTGCTCCCCACCGGGACACTCCAGCAGTTGCCAGGACAACTTCTCCAGCCCGAACCTCGCCGCAAAGTGCAGTAGAGTGGGGTACTCTTCAGGACCTGGGGACATCGCCTTGATACTAGTCTCGGGTTTTGTCAGACATTTTGTTAAAAAATACTCTTTGAATGGATTAAACAGTAAACTTACAAAATAAAAATATAAGTCTAAGAGTTCACAATAAAATTGTCAATTTTTTTTTTTCTTATTTTTATCTAAAGAACATTCTTCCGCCAACATTTTATTTCTAAAAACAACTTTAAGGGTACTTTACTTAAGCGGTTATCTCCAATTTGTATCATATCTCTGCAACTCTTTGAGATACATAAAAGCTTATCATTGAAAAGTTGTATTACTATTAAACATTAAAATTTATATATATATATATATATTTGAAATATCTTTTTCAAAACCATATATATATATATTTGAAATATCTTTTTTCAAAACTGATAGTTTCTGAGCTATTGACAAATATATTTTTTAAATTGGTGTTTAGGAAATTGATTGTCATGCTCTTTGGTAAATAGAGATGTTAATTTTGTCCTTGATGTGTTCCTGTAACAGTGTATATTGTTTCGTTTCACTTACAAGTTTTGAGTAAATATTTCCATTTTTAGGTAATGGAGGGAGAAAGTTTGTGTGGTACACCATTCCATTTATTATATCTTGTTTTGGCCACCTTTTTTTTTCCTATTTTATTTAAACTGACAACTGAGACCTTCATTTTCCTAACCACCTTTCAATGTTTATTAAAATACAGATGTTTGATGGCTTTTTTTATTTGTTTAATCAATAAGTTGGTCCTATAAATTAAAAAGAGGTTGAATTCATTATTTTATTAATCCTAGTCTGGAATACAAAAGTAGATCATCACGTGGGAAGAGAGAATTTAATTATTAGCAATAAATTAAAACCAAATAACATAATGCATTCATTATTACATAAAGTTAAATGTTAAATTATTGGTTTGGGATCTGATTGGTTGTAAAGTTTTTCCTAGGAGGAATAAAGCTCTAAAACAGATTTCGACCTATAATTTGAAAAAAAAGGTTATCAAGGTGTTCAGTTAAACTATAATTTAAAATTTCCTGACTTTTTTTCGGTTTTCCAGGGCCAATGTGCGTTCTCAGTCAATACACACACACATAAATATTGATCATATTACAAAGATATATTAAAATCATAACTTGATATAATAATATTTTTAGATACATACACATTTAGAAATTATGTCATTCTATGAAGGGGTAAAAAGGGTTTCAACCTTAAAAATGGGCTATTGGGTTGTGAGATCTAAGTTAGATCTCAGTGAGATTATATAGAGACATTAAAATTTTTTTTTTTTTTGTTTCTTCTACCTATACAGCATTCAAATTTTCATCCATGCGCTTAGTCGTGACTTAAGTTTGGCTAAAGACGTGTGATAGAGGGTTGGAAATACGACACGAAAATCAAATGTTGACTTTGAAAAAAATTATGCTCACTGCTCGAATGGGACAAAAAAGATTCGCAATGAGTTAACTTGAAGAAAAATATTATTTTGCTAATATTGTAAATAAAAGTTGCAAATTTTTTTTTTAGTGAATACATAAAAATTCCCCTACTTTTCCGCGACCAAGAAAATTTTCCGATATTTTCCTGTTTTCCAGGTCGCTGGACGTCCGAGTCATATTTAATAAAATCCTTAAAACTTGAATACCCTTGAGGGTTGAGATATTTGAGGGTTCGAAGATTCCATTACCATTTTTTTTATCGCCTTCTCTTACTACCCGTCCGGACTATACAAATTACCCTTATGTGTTAGGAATAAGAGGAAGTGTACCCACATTTGCATGGAGGAAGAGTGGAAAACCATTTAGGAAATAACACCCTCAGTACAACCGGCCAGTATTTGAGCCCCGATCTTCCCGTGATCAGCAGTCCAGTATAATGCGAGAGTGACGCCTTAGACCATGTGATCACCAAAGTGTGTTTATATTATAAATATAAATTGAATAGATATTTGAATTTTATTCATGAGTTTAACTTGTTGTTGTTGATATTAATATATTATCCTCTAGTAACTATTTATTTCTGTTCCAAGCAGGGTGTTGGTGATACTGACTGGCATGCGCCCGGTGCGGATGACCCGTGGGTGTGTGCAGCAGGTTGAAGTGCGGGGGCAGGTTCCTCTGGAGAGCGGACACCAGGAAGTTGTCCAGATGTTCCTTGTTACCAGGGCTGAAGCCCAAGGTCTGAAACAACGCACATCGCTGGATATGAAGAAAAGGGGAGGTGAGGGAAATATTGAAGGAAGAGTTTCTGTGAAGGGGGCGCTATTAAAAAAACTATAAAACACCCCCTCCCCCCCATATCACCCATCCTTTTCCGAAGAAGTTAATCGTGCTAGGCGTTAGGTTTGTCTTAGGGGTGAGCAAAGCTTCCAAATAAATACCAGCTTTGACTTTGTTTTGAAAATAAATTTGGTTTCGATAATTATGAAGCTTTATCAATAAAAATATCGACAGCTAAAATATTTAATTTATGTATAAATTATTTCCATTCTGAGCCGTTATTTACAATATAAATTAATATTCATGTGGAAAAAACCTAAAAGTAATTGATTTTCATGTTGTGATAGTAACTTTTGCAACTGTGCAATAATACATTTTATAAATGAGTTTAGTGCGTAAAGCTATACAAATAAACACAATATAAAACTCTTTTCAAGCATAAAAAATTAACAAAAAATATTCTAACCTCAATTTGGTTTCGAGAATATTTCATTTATTCAATTTTAAGTTCACTTTGAATCGAAAAAGTGCACTTCCCATACTACTGGTTCATTATATAATTACATAAACCTAAAAAATTTTAGTAAGGACTTTAAGAGAAAATTTCTAATCCAATATGTATATCAGAGTTGCCACTATTTTTTTATTACCAAATTCCCTGTCTTTTCCCAGTTTTCCAGGTGTGTGGCAACCCTGGTATATGTCTTTATCACTTTTTAACAGGTTTTATTATATATGGAAGAAGGCGCAGTAAAGGGGATCAAAACAAATAAAATAAAAACAAACACTTTGTGGCTTTTATAAAGAAAAGAAAAACCCAAGACTATACATTGCTACCACTGGACTAAGAGGTAATGGCTGCCTCTTGAAGGAAACAGATAAATAATACCCAATCCCTTGAAAAAGGTTTACTATCAGTCCGTTAAATGTCTCCTTTGGAAAAAAAGTATGTCATTCATTAAAGTGGTTATAAATTCATGCCTAAAACGTAGAGTCCTAGAAAGTTGGCAATCATGTACAGCAGCGAGAATGAGATATACTGTGAAAGGTGGTATGTTTTCCCGGTAACTTAGTGTACAAGTAGCGCCCCTAGTACCTGGCACATGAACTCGAGGGGGTTGTCCCACGAGCGCAGCATCTGGTCCAGTTCCCTCATGCGACTCTCGCACTTCACCTGTCGGCAGCCGAGCGGTTCCCCGTTCTTCTCAACGTACACGTTCACCAGCATCGACACCTCCAGGCAGAAAGCTGAGACAAATGTCACGAGATAATTTGGTTATTTGATATTCGCTTAGTATCACAAATAATGTCTGAAATAAGTGGCATGTTATCCTCCATTCTGGCCCCATTTGACCATAGTAAGCCGAGATTGTTTAAACTCTACCTGTTATATATTCTTCCCCATTATGTCCCCATTTGACCAATCATATAAAGGCTGAGTGATGAAAACTTATCACAGGTACCTGTATTGTTTAAATTAACTCTGCTTACCCTGGCAACACTTCAAGACAAGGCAGTGTTAGCCCATTGCTTTATGGCTTAAAGTCGCTTGCTTGGTTCAAAACATTTTGATCCAACTGAGCTCAGATGTCTGATACGCTTATGTACTAATTAAGCCAATGTTTTTAGGGATTAGGAAGGTTATATGTATGGGAAGTGTACCTGCATTCGCATGGAGGGAGAGCATAAAACCATTTTAAGGATCCACCCGACCAAGATTTGAACCTCAATCTCTAGTACACTGCGAGAGAAGCACCTTAGACCACGCCGCTACCAAAGAGGATAGCTTCAAAGGAAATTCATGTAATTAGTTTTTAAAATTGTTTTACCTGGCATTTGAAAATGAAGGGTGAATGGATTTCTTCTTTTGACATTAGTCACATCGATGCGCTCTCCGTTCTTATCCACCGACACTTTTATTTTGTCTTCTTTGGATATGGGATCGTTCAGAAGCACAATTACTTTGTTTTGTCCCTGGAAAGAATTGGTAAATACAGCTGTAGTGAAAACAAAGTCAAAATGATTAATCAAAATTATAGTCATAATATTTAAATACTCAAAAGTTCAAACATAGAAGTTCCCTTTCAGAAATTAGTGTAGTAAAATGTCTATGTCTCCCTCTGTCCTTAGACCATTCTTCCTCTTTAAATTGCTTCCAATTTTCTCATCTCACTAGAACACTTGTTATCTGCTTCTTCCATCTCTTCCTTGGTCTCCCTTGCAGTCTTTTCCCTACATACGTTATCTCCATCATTTTCTTTGACCTCTCTTTCCCCATCCTCATTACATGTCCATACCATCCAAGCCTTGCTTCCTCTACTATCTCATGTACCCCAACATCCTCATTACATGTCCATACCATCTCAATCTTGCTTCCTCTGCTATTTCATGTACTCCAACATCCTCATTACATGTCCATACCATCTCAGTCCTGCTTCCTCTACTATCTCATGTACTCCAACATCCTCATAACATGACCATATCATCTCAATCTTGCTTCCTCTACTATCTCATGTACCCCAACATCCTCATAACATGACCATATCATCTCAATCTTGCTTCCTCTACTATCTCATGTACTCCAACATCCTCATTACATGTCCATATCATCTCAATCTTGCTTCCTCTACTAACTCATGTACTCCCTCCCTGCAACCCCGCTCTTTCCTGGATAACTTTAATCCTAATCCTGTTTCTCGTGACAGTTAAAATGCTCTATCCTTGTCCATGTTTCTGCTGCGTATGTGACAATGGGTACAAAGTACTCTCTGTACAACATTTCCTTACACTTCAAAGGGGCTTCCCTTCTCCATATAATGTTCCTTACACGCCTATAGAACAACTCTCCCTGCTGTCCTCTCAATAGATCTTCCCTACTCCCACCTTTAGCCTCAATCATGTTTCCAAGATATTTTAGGTTCTGTACTTTTCTCAGCTCTACTCCATTCAACTTTATAGCTTTACTAGGCTTTACCCTCTTCTTTGTCATTACCATCACTTCACACTTTGACAAGCTAAATTTCATTCCGTACTATTCCACATCCTCATTCCATTGCTTCCTCTTCCGTCTCTCCCCGTGCCTACAAGTCATCAGCAAACTTCATGGCTTTCATTCTCTCCTCCTCGAGTTTTCCTGCCACTTTGTTCATTACCATTTCCATTACCATTACAAATAGTAATGGTGACTGGTAAGAAGGCACTCCATTGCACAACTCTTTACGTTTCACGACAACTGTCGGATAATAAATTTATCAAATCCTTACAACGTTTAACGACAGCTAACTCTCGGATAGTAAAGTCAGCAAAGCGCTGATCCTGTGCTCACCTCCTTGACCTTCTTAGGTAAGAGGGAGAACATGGCCTTCTCCGTGTGGGCCGTGTTCTGTCGGAGAACTTTGGCGAGGATGCCCATGGCCACCTCGAGGAAATCTCCGACAAAGGACGCATCCTGGTCCTTCACTGCCAGCCGACACCATTGCTGGTATGTTATTAGAGCTGGAACAGAAGAGACAGTGTTGTTATATTGGTGTTGTCACGTTCAACCTGGGATGGACAGGAATGTGAATTCATTTTTTAAAACAAAAAAAACAAAACCTTTTTTGACAAAAATAAATAACATTTTAATTCATTTGGTATGTGCAGATTAATTTTCTTTACATCATGGCAATCGAAAACCATTCTTGAATATCTGTCAAGGGCAGGCCTATGATGAGATTTGGTACGATTTTAAATAAAAAGTTCTGTTTAAATTTCACGATGCTTGCACACACACACACACACACACACACACAAAAACACACCTGCTCTGTAACATTATTCTCCTCCAAAGAGACCTGCCCTATGACATTATTCTCCTCCACACACACCTGCTCTGTGATATTATCCTCCTCCACAGAGACCTGTCCTGTGACATTCTCCTCCACAGAGACCTGTCCTGTGACATTCTCCTCCACAGAGACCTGTCCTGTGACATTCTCCTCCACACACACCTGCCCTGTGCTGCTCTGTCACGCTATCCTCCTCTACTCCCAGCAGCATCGCCAACACCCTGTCGGGCTGCAGTAGTTTCCCCAGGGCGGGGGCCGGATGTTGGTAGACCTGCTCCAGGAACTGAGGACACACGATCACGATCTGCAGCTTCACCCGGACCATCTTCTCCTCCAGACTGGCAGGGATCGAACCGGGTCCCACCACATCTTCCAGAGACACCGTCAGCACCCTGGAACATACAAGAGCTACATGTGTGGGCGCGTGGACTAGGTGTCAGGCTCTCTAGTCTGGTCTTACAGTGACAGGGAGGTCGGGGTTGGAATCCTGGACATGTTACTGAGGGGCGTGGGAACTAGAGAGATAGAACTACACTAGTCTGCCATCTACTGAGGGATGTGGGAACTAGAGAGATAGAACTACACTGGTCTATCATTTACTGAGGGATGTGGGAACTAGAGAGATAGAACTACACTGGTCTATCATTTACTGAGGGATGTGGGAACTAGAGAGAGAGAGAACTACACTGGTCTGTCACCTACTGAGGGATGTGGGAACTAGAGAGATAGAACTACACTGGTCTATCATTTACTGAGGGATGTGGGAACTAGAGAGAGAGAACTACACTGGTCTGTCACCTACTGAGAAATGTGGGAACTAGAGAGAGAGAACTACACTTGTATGTTACCTACTGAGGGATGTGGGAACTAGAGAGAGAGAACTACACTGGTCTGTCACCTACTGAGGGGCGTGGGAACTATAGAGATAGAACTACACTGGTCTATCATTTACTGAGGGGCGTGGGAACTAGAGAGATAGAACTACACTGGTCTATCATTTACTGAGGATGTGGGAACTAGAGAGAGAGAACTACACTGGTCTGTCATCTACTGAGGGGCGTGGGAACTATAGAGATAGAACTACACTGGTCTATCATTTACTGAGGGGCGTGGGAACTATAGAGATAGAACTACACTGGTATGTCACCTACTGAGGGATGTGGTAACTAGAGAGATAGAACTACACTGGTCTATCATTTACTGAGGGATGTGGGAACTAGAGAGATAGAACTACACTGGTCTGTCACCTAGCGAGAGATAGAGGAACTATATCTCACTTGAATGGCGGTCTGTTCCGCTGTTTGCTGATCTGGTTGAAGCACGTGGTGAGATAGTTGACCCACAGTGCTGCCGCCTGGCTGTCCCGGCTGGAAACTATCAGGATATCTTCCATGTCAGCGGCGCGACCTCCTGGAAACAAACCAACAATGGAGATAAATTACAAATATCATTATTAACCAACAGTTCCCCCCAGCACTGGGTTCACCAGATGACGGGAGGTTCCTAGTTCGAATCCAGAGGAACCTGCTTCGGTGCCTGAACGCTCTCGGGCAACGTTTTTCAACCGGTGTGCCGTGGAGGGACAACCTGTGTGCCGCGGGAGTTGTGGGGGAAGATCGAAAAGAAGCGAGAGTAGAAATGGGAATAGAAACCATATTTTGAAATTCGTGATCAACGCTATTTTCAAAATTCACGCAACTGTTAGAATTGCGTCCAACAAACTTTAAAAACACAAAATTAAAACCGTTCTTTATATTTTTAATGTTAAGATACCTACTTATGAGACTGATGGTGTGTCTTGTCAATTTTAGTGCCTTGTTCAGTGTGCCTTGAGATAATAATCGTTGAAAATCACTTAAAGGCGTCACTTTCACAATAGAATGGACTGCAGATGAGAGATGGCGGAAGGTACCGGGGTTTGAATCCCAGTCAGGAGTACCGAGGGTGTTTTTCCCCCTCCCTAAATGGTTTTACCGCTCTTCCTCCAAGAAAATGCGGGTACACGTCCGCCTTGTACCTAATGTATTGGCGTGTGGCCCGAACGGGTAGTAAGACGCGGTGCCAGAACAATAACCCAGATGACGGGATGGTACCGGGGCTAGTTCTTTTCAAAATGGTTTCAGTGGCGGATCCAGATGAGGGTAAGGCTGATAAAATGTCCCCGCATTCATTTCTTCCCTCCCCTCCCCTAACCCCCCCAAAATCGCAAATAATTAAAATAAAAGCTTAAAACATTTTAAATACTGAACTTTACGTCTTGATAATATATATTCACATTTTGAAATAACCAAATGGAAAAAAAAGTCGGAGAAATAATATTTTAATTTTTTGTACATCATACTCCACCCCAAAGTAAATTTCTGGATACGCCACTGAACAGTTTTCTACTCTCCCTTACACGCAAATGCTAGTACATCTCTTCCAAAAAAATGCTAACCCACCATACCCCTACTTAATTGGTGTGTAAATATGCCGATGCAGACTGATATTTGTTGATGACTGTACGTCCACTAAACTTGGCTCATACTCATGTGGGATGTACAGTCACAATCAGATATAAACAAACACAATACTTTCTTGTAAATACTTTAGTCACGTTATATGTACAGACTGTACCACGTTTGACCTACCACAATATTTATCTTAGAAGACATTATTTTATGTATAGACTGTACCTCGGTTAATCTCCCCTAAAATTTATCTTAGAAACCCTTCCTTCACCTCTGACAAGACGTGTATTAATCACAGCTTGTGGATGTGTGGAATACCAGGCCTCCACCGTGGTTCGGATCCCACTTTAAACTGTAGGTCCTTCATTTCATCTCACAATCACCCTACCATTACACATTAGCCTAAGTGCGTATAACGTGAATGAGTAGTAAGACGCGATGCTAATAATAATATTTATCTTGTAACGAGTCAGACACATTATAATATGAAAGGACTGTACCACGGTTAATCCCCCACTCCAGCAATATGTATCTTGGAACAACCAAATAACTGACCTGTCCCACACGCACAAACGTAGACCGAGGACCGTGAAATATCCGAGCACTTCTCACATGACTAGAACCCCCAGTGTTTGAAACGATACCAGCCAACCAACAGCAAGTGTGTATCACCAAGGAGATGTATAGGCGAGACTGATATACTCGGAGGTTTTTACCAGTGATGCGCGTCTGGTCATCCCAGCGCTACCCACGTACAGTAGGGACAGCGCAGCAACGGGTGTGTGACGTCACAGCGCGAGCAAGAATCGATACACTAGACACGTACAGTAGGGACAGTGAAGCTACGGGCGTGTGACGTCACAGCGCGAGCAAGACTCGATAAACTCCACACTTGAGACGTGATTGTCATCATCTCATTTCTCCGTCAGTTGCAGAGTAACGTCACAACTGACGCGTGGGCTAAGACAATAGCCTTAGTGCGCCTGCAGTAAGCCTACACTTTCATCGAGCATTTTGTCTACTTTTCCTCTCCTTTCTCAGTCACAACTGACGCGCGGGCTAAGATATTAGTTATAGTGCGCCAACAGTACATCATTTCCATCTTTCTTGGCACAAAGACGCACTCCACCCTCTCTTTCCTACCCGGTGAGTCGTCTGAATATGAGTCATGTGGGAAAACATAGCGTAACACTACTGTTGTATTATGCCAGAGCACCTGCACCGCCAGTCCGTGATTCGAGACCCGACCCTGTTAAAATAACTGTGCGAGTTAGCCAAAATCCTTCCCGTCGCAAAGGCGGGGATTTTAAGTAAGATAAAGTTAGTTTGTAAGACGTATACTGAAAATTAATATATGTTTGATATGTAGTTATTGTTTTTTTTAGCACCACGCCTTATTGCCTGGTCAGGCTATACGTATATGTATTAGTTACGCTAGTGAGCTAAGGATGAGGATGGTCTAATTTATATAAAGTGTACCCGCATTTGTGTGGAGCGAGAGTGGAAAACCATTTTAGAAAAACCATATAAACTTTCCTTTTTTTTTAAACGGGTCTAATATAAAAACATTTAAAATACATAAAGATAAAATAATTACAATAATGTAAAAATGACTATCCCAGTTAAGATTCTTTACAGAAACAAATTCTTCTTTTTTTTAAATTTAAATATATATATATATATATATATATATATATTTAAATTTTTAAAAAAAGAAGAATATATATATCCCTAACTATAGTGTGATTTAGTTTGTAAGAACAGCTTAGAGATTTCAAACATATTTCTTTGCGACCAACAATGATATCATTTTACTATATTATTATTGTTGTTATTTTATATTTATTGGTGATATCAAAAGGGACAGCTGCAGATCACATGACTTGACGCATGAATATATTAAAATTGTTTTCGTAACTTTACTAACTATCAGATGCTGTTATTTCCACCAAAATCAGAGTATAGGTACTTCATGAATTGCTAATTGTAAAAAACACATCAATACAAAATGAATATTATTATATTTTAACGCAGATAACCCGAGCTAGCAGTGCATACGCGGTGCATGGAAAGAATTTTGTTTTATCTTATAGCTATGGAAAGTAGAAAATTATTTCACGTACGCCAGCCTCTTTAGCTCAGTGGTAGAGCACTGGTCTCGTAAACCAGGGGTCGTGAGTTCAAACCTCATAGGAGGCAGTTATTTTAGGTATGCTTACTATATAAATCTTTTGTCATGACAACAGTTAATTATGTTACTTCTATTATTTCAATATTGGTATTAGATTTAATTTTAAATGACTATAAAATATAAGATTATTACTAGGTGTTCTGTCTTACGACAGATACATTCCTTCTTTCAATGAACTTAGACCACCAATACGTCCTGTCCTCTGCCTCCTCCTTCAACTCCCATAATGTTCCATTTTCCTTCAATCATTCAATATTTGAATCCTCCTCCTTCCTAAGCTCCCCTATCCCTCCATCTTTCCTTCTATGACGTCGTGCAGAAGATAGTTCCTCCTAGGGATGTGTTCTAGCCAGTTTGCTTTGTACACCGAAGAATCACATCCAAAATGGTTCTCTTCTCACCCAATCTTCTTAGGACTTATTCATTTGTCACCTTGTCTGTCAACCTGATCTTCTCAAGTCTTCTCCAGCATATCACATTTTAAAGCTCTCCAAATAGTTATTCTCCTTTTTCCCAAGAGTCCAAGTTTCTGCTCCAAATGTAGCGATTCATCAGTTTCTTCCTCAGTTCCAACCTCATCTTGTTGAAAACTTCCTTGGCCATGGCGATCCTTCAGCTAATTTCCTTGGTGCGGTAGACATCTTTTGTCCGATACATAATATTAATTCATTTAGTGTTCAAACGCACTTTACATTGAAAAAATTATACTCGAACCTAAAAGTTATCACCAACGATCTGTCAGCGAGCTATACAGGTTCGTTTCGTGTCTCCGTCACGTATTATTTTTAACTCACAACGCCACACAGTTCTGACGTGCTTTATATTTGTCTGTTGGATCAGGAATTTTAAATGAACATCACAAGTTTACAATACAGGTTGTTGATAAAAAAAAAGGGGGGGGGGGCGGGGGGGGGTTGTCCAGAACTTTAGAATGGGTATGAATATCGGAGTGTAGTTAGTAGTTGTATCTCCCGGTCCATAGTAAAGCAGACTATCCGTGCGACCAAAAGTACAGTGGAGTGATGAGATGAGCCTTCACAGGGGAACACAGCAATTAAGAAGACCACCTACAACCACTCTGTTGATTCAGCAAATTGGGAGTCAAGATGGTTTACTTTTAAATGGCGCGTCCTCTGTGTATATCCGCGCGTAGGTTTCAAACAATGGACTGCAAGGAGGGAACCATCGTGGGGTTACTGTAGTACTCGTTTGTTTGAGGAGAAGATTGGAACACCCTTCTTGGGCATGACTGGGATTAAAACCCTGACCTCCAGGTTCTCGACACACAACATTGATAACATTTTACTATATTATTATTATATTGTGGTGACCTGGTGGTCTAGGGGTAAGGTGTCGGACTTCTGTGCTGAGGGTCCGGGGTTCAATCCTCGGTCCCTGCACAGATTTATCTGATTACCAAACCCTTCCTTCATCTCTGACAATACGTGTATTAATCACTAACTTGTGAATGTGTGGAATGCCAGGCCTCCACCGTGGTTCGGATCCCACGTTAAACTGTAGGTCCTCCATTTCATCTCACAATCACATTAGCGTAAGTGCGTATAACCCGAACGGGTAGTAAGACGCGGTGCTAATAATAATTATACTATATTATTATTGTTATTTTATACGTATTTATATATATCTAAATGATCAGCTGTAGACATAACTTGACGTATGAACACGTGAAAGTGGCAATAGTGACTTTTCTTCCTTCCTATGAAAATGAGACTATATATATGTTGTATTCTAAAGGTGTCAATATAATAGGACCTTAGAAAGCTCACTTCCGACAAGGAAAGGAAGTTCAAGTGTAGCCAACATTACGGCGGTATTTCCCTTCTCGGCTAAACGAGGACATGTTTCACGTAGTAACTTCCGGCGTACGATATTTTTACAGACAGGACGCAAACATATCCTCTTGATACGAGTTTGGTGCAGACTTCTTGGTGGGGGGGAGGGTATTTATTGTGGGTGCGCTATGTGGGTCGCATATCAAGTAGCGCAAGCTTATAATTATTCTCCCTCTTTTCCTCACAAAATATGGAGACCTGAGCGCTACCTCCCCTAACTATATCTGGACAATGAGTGGTTTCCCCCTGTTAGGCTTCTTGTTTACCTTCCCTAATCGTTTCAAAATAGTTGTTTTCAAAAACTACGAGAGTCGGGAGCTAAAATATTAGTTTTTGATCATTCTTTCTTGTTAATTACTATTAGCACCGCGTATTACTACCCGTTCGGGTTATACGCTTGAGTACTAATTACACTAATGAATTAGGAAAGTTGAATTTAGAGGAAGTGAACTCGCAGTTGCGTGGAGGGAAAGTGGAAAACCACCCGCAGTTCACCCGACCGAGATCTGAACCTCGATCTCCCCGTCCTCAGCAGTCGATCTCAACATGACTAGCGCGTTAGCTAACCACGCCACCGAGGCGGGTTAAAAAAAGTTTTCCTCACACACAATTACTATACCATGATTTATTTAGAAAGCCCGTTCTGAAAGGCCTTATTTCGTACCAGAATCATAAGGTACAATAGTATTTTGATAGGATAAAGGACATACTTACAAATATCATGGAATCATGGTACAAAATAAGAAACCTCGTTTGACTTGAGGTAAAGTGCTCGCCTCAGGACCCAATGTTCGTGGGTTCAAACCCAGCCAGGGTCAACAAATTTTTTCCTAAGCGATAAAAATCCGTAGCACAATTTCCTTCGGAGGGTAAATAAAAGCCGTTGGTCCCATGCATATTGTGGTGTGTAAAATAACCCTGGAAGGTATGTGAAAATACCTTTCCCGGGAAAATTGGTAGGTTCTTTCGTGCTCGCTCATATAAAATCAGTGCGGAAGGCGGAGCGGTACCACCCACACTTCCTGAACTCCTCTAGTAAATGGGATTTTTACCAGATGGTACAGGCAGCAGTAACCAACCGAGAGGCTCCAAGACTTAAGAAAAAGTAAAGTAAACAATAAAAGGGCCAACAAAGTTAATATTGGACGAACAACGCCCTTGAGACTCGTGTCACGTGTGTTAGCCGCACCCGGGACCTACTTCTGAAGACTGAGCTAAGATATTCCCCCTCTGCTAACTCCCCCTCCTCACTCCTAGCTCCTCCTTGTACAGAGCGTTGACTACCTATCCAGGGGTAGTTGACGAAAGTTAATTTATTATCGGGAGTGTTTCAGTCTAAGGGATGACAGGGATTGTACTGATACGCGCCCGGGATGACTGGGATTGTACTGATACGAGCCCGGTTGGAGAATAATTGGACCAGTTCGACCCACGTGCGATAACCGACTAACTCACATTCGGGCCTGAGGAGTAGAAGGGGATAAGTCACGTTATTTTCAACTTAAGTAAAATCTGTTTTGAGCACCACGTCTTACTACCCGTTAGGGATATACGCATATATACTAATTACGCTAATTTGTTAAGGATGAGGAAGGTTGAATTTAGAGGTAAGGAACCCGCATTTGGTCGGAAAACCATTTAGGAAAATCCACTCTCAGTATACACGACATAGATTCGAACCTCGGATCTCCCCGTCACATGTAATCCAGTCTGGGGCAAGGGTGACAACTCAGACCATTCGACCACCGATGTGGGTGACAAAATATTAAAAAAGAGTGAGGGGCTTAGGCCTAAATAAATACTGTTTAAATTAAGGTGATAATTCATCCATATTTTTGTTGACAATCTCCAAAATGAGACTTATGTAGCGGATTAATTTTACACTAATTATTTTTGTAGGCTTGAATGTTACAACACTCTAAAAGACTTGTATGTTTGTAAATGTTACAACACTCTCAAAAGACTTGTATTTTTGTAAATGTTACAAAACTACAAAAGATCCATGTAATGTTGTCTGTACGTGCTCGACCCAAAGTACACATATTTCAATGTGATGGCTTCACATGACCCTGAACGATTTGATTGATTTGTTCTTTATTGAGACTGACAAGGACCACAACACACGTATCGCCTACTAATTAGTTAATCAGTTGTTGATTTTATTGAAATACACAAACAGAAAATAAATAAATGGTTAAAAAAAGCGATGTAGTTAAAGGATGTTAAACGATGTAGATTCAGGGAATCAGGGAGGGAAGTAGTAATCACTTGTGGTCTCTAGATTAACACACTTGTGTTTTTTGAGCTATGTGCGTAGTTTCTTACCTACCCCGTAAGGGATGTATGTATGTATGTATGTATGTATGTATGTATGTATGTATGTATGTATGTATGTAGGTATGTATGTATGTGTGTATGTATGTATGTATGTATGTACGACCCTTCCTATGAACATTTGGACCACATCACACAAAATCTCACACAAACCCGGTAGCACAATATTATTTACCGTCACACACTGGTCCTGCGGCCACACAAGGAAAGCCTGCTGTTTGGTCCTTCACTCACAAAATCCTCCGACAGGATATGAACACCGGTCAACCAGAGACCACACTGAGAGACTGCCAACACCGCGACACAAACAATGTGTATCTCATGACGTCACAAGCTTCGCCCGTCTGGTAGCGCGGATTCTTGACGTGGAGTGTCATACACTCCTTCGAGGAACCGCGGGAAGAAAAGGGGGGGGGGAAATGGGATGGTTTATTTGTGTATCTATTTCACTGACATTTCGCACGGATAAAAAATATTTTAGAAAAATAAAAAATTATTGCTTTTATTTTAGTAACGTTTGATAGGTGTTTTTTTTTCACCACCACCCCTCCCCCTGACTATTAAATTTAAAATTTCGGAGTGGTGGCGAGGAATGTTACAGGGGAGGAAAAGCGGAAAATATTTTACTTATTTCATTGAAATTTCCTAGAGATAATAAAATAAATAATAAATGAGATAGGCTTTATTTGAAACAGTATAATATGGCATTACGTAATCCAAACAACGTCGCTAAAATGTTGACTTGTATTAAAAAAAACACAGAAAAAAACGGTGATGTGTTCTTTAAAATGTCACTTTCTATGATCGACCGCGGGGGTTTGGGGGAGGAGGTTTGTAACAAAAACGCGGTTGTTTCGGATATGACGGGACCGCGGCCGGCGTTAACCGACGACGTAATTCCACTAGTCAGCACGGAGATTTATGAAATGAACGGTGGTTCGGATCACGGAATAGAGACCGCGCGTGCGGGCGGGGAGGGTGGACGCACGACGACACGCTATCACAGCCGCGCGGGAGAGACTGCCGATGGACTCGTGAGTGAGCCCGGACGGACCAAACGGACCTCTCTCCGATACCCCACAAGATGGTGTTTTATTTTTTGTTTTTATTCTTCCCAAACAGTCTTGACTAGGAAACGGGCAGGAAGTTTCGACCCTTGATAACACTCGAGACTCTTTGACGGAACCACTAGGGCGTGTTCACATCATCCCATAGAGTATATGGGCGCGTTCACATCGTCCACGGAGTATAAGGGCGCGTTCACATCGTCCACGGAGTATAAGGGCGCGTTCACATCGTCCCACAGAGTATAAGAGCGCATTCACATCGTCCCACAGAGTATAAGGGCGCGTTCACATCGTCCCACATAGTATAAGGGCGCGTTCACATCGTCCCACGGAGTATAAGGGCACGTTCACATCGTCCCACAGAGTATAAGGGGGCGTTCACATTGTCCCACGAAGTATCAGGGCGCGTTCACATCGTCCCACAGAGTATAGGGGCGCGTTAACATCGTCCCACAGAGTATAAGGTCGCGTTCACATCGTCCCACAGAATATAAGGGTGCGTTCACATCGTCCCACGGAGTATAAGGGCGCGTTCACATCGTCCCACAGAGTATAAGGGCACGTTCACATCGTCCCACAGAGTATAAGGGCACGTCTTGGTTTCCTTGGAGCTGCGCCCTTCATCTGATCAACCTCGAACAACCCGGGAGCTGTTGCTATGATACAATTTTCATAAAAAGGGCTTGTTAAAAAATATAAACACATTTTTTTAGGTCTATACAGATCAAATTTTATTATTTTATTAGTTCAACCCCTTAACTCAGTCGGTAGCGTGTCTGATACTGAGCTAAGGGCCCCGGGTTTGATTCCTCATTATGGCCAAAAACTTGACAATGGTGAAATGTGGATCTTCGCCTTTTACCGTGATGTATTACCGGCTGGGGTCTGGATGTTGTGTGTAAATTAAAGTTAGTTTATAGGTTGTGTAGCCGATATAATCAGTGGGTTCAGAAAGTGCACGTTAAATACCTCAAATAATACTGTAATGGTAATGTAGTATGAATAAACCGCAAACACAATACTTGGCGTATGAATATGTGAAAGTAGATCTTGTAGCTTTCCTAGATGTCAGATGAGGTTCTTTCTATGAAGATTGGACTGTAGCTGCAGTGCGACATTGTGGAGGTATGACTAAAATAGCAGGAATTAAATCAAGACGGGTAGTAAGACGTTGAGAATGAGAAAGATCTAGCCTTGGTTAAAGGCAAAGGTGCTGAGCACCAAGTAAGATATTGTGAACCCGCCCGTACTGAATGAAGCCAAAGAGAAATTACCCAACGGAACTTCTCTCATCTGAACGCTGTTGTGAATGGAAGATATTGTGAACCCGCCCGTACTGAATGAAGCCAAAGAGGAATTACTCGACGGAACTTCTCTCGTCTGAACGCTGTGTTCAATGGAAGATATTGTGAACCCGCCCGTACTGAATGAAGCCAAAGAGGAATTACCCGACGGAACTTCTCTCGTCTGAACGCTGTTGTCAATGGAGACAGAAGGAACGCCCTCTATTAAGGGACAGAAAACAAAACAAAGAAGATTGTTGATGTCAGAGGAGCAAAAAAATATGTTTACACCCAATAGTCTGTTTTTTATATATAAATAGGGGAGGAGATAAAAAAAATATATAAACTACACTTTGGGTTCTTTCCGCTTATATAATGGAAAAAATATAGGGGGTGAGGGGTAGGGTGGGGTGTATCTCAAGAAATAGCGGTACACGAGTTGGTTCTTTGTAAGGTGGTTTATTGGCAGAGTAGAAGAGATGGAAAGAGGAAGTGACGTCATTAGGGTTTAAAAAACGTGTCGTTGAACAGTTTATTTATTTCAAGAGCCTTTAATTACTAATATTATTAACAATGGTGTGCGAACCTTCGAAATGGCGGAGGTCAAAGTCAAAGCTTAAATCTTCTTCAACTTTGACTTCAAACAACCACAATAGCCTTCGCTACTTTGAAACATTTCCAACGCTAGAAATATATATATATATAATTTGAAGTATCTCACTAAATTCTACATGTTTCAACAGTATTTTAACACTTACCAATAATAATAATAATAATAATATTGCGCATCTGGGTTACATCACTCGTAGCTCAGTTTGTGTAAATTAGTTAGTACTAATGTACCATTGTACAGGGGATGTACTAATGTACTAATCGTATATCCTTTCCGTAGAGGCTCTTTCCATGTCCCGGTGAAATGAGGTGATGGTGATAGTGAGTATGAGGGTGATAGTGAGTATGAGGGTGATAGTGAGTATGAGGGAGATAGTGAGTACGAGGGTGATAGTGAGTACGAGGACGATTTAACGCCGTTATCGAGAATGGGTAGGCAACTCTTCGTGCACTAAAGAGTGACAGTTGGTCTACGCTAAAGGCGTGAAACCCTGTTCACTGTACATCAGCGGTCGGCAACAGGTCCGTCGAGCAGAAATTTTACTCGATATCGTAAGAAAACTACATCATCACGAAAAGGCAAGTCTACCTTGAATTATTCCACTAGGCCTTGTTTATTGCAAGCAATTGGCGTGGAGGATAGAGGCTTGTTTGAAGGGTAGAGACTAGAGACTTGCTTGGAGGATAGAGGCTTGCTTGGAGGGTAGAGACTAGAGACTTGCTTGGAGGATAGAGGCTTGCTTGGAGGGTAGAGACTAGAGACTTGCTTGGAGGGCAGAGACTAGAGACTTGCTTGGAGGATAGAGGCTTGCTTGGAGGGTAGAGACTAGAGACTTGCTTGGAGGGTAGAGACTAGAAACTTGCTTGGAGGATAGAGGCTTGCTTGGAGGGTAGAGGCTATAGGCTTGCTTGGAGGGTAGAGGCTATAGGCTTGCTTGGAAGGTAGAGGCTATAGGCTTGCTTGGAGGGTAGAGGCTATAGGCTTGCTTGGAGGGTAGAGGCTTGCTTGGAGGGTAGCGTTAAGCGACGCGCTGTTCACATGGCAAGAACGCTATCGCAAAGGAGGTCCATTTTCAAATAGAAGTTGACTTAACAAATTTCAGATACCGATTTTCTTTAAATTAACAAAGTACGTGGCTATGTTATCTTATCACCTGTTCGGGCTATACGCCCTTGTACTAATTACGACCTCTGACAAGACGTGTATTAATCACAACTTGTTAATGTGTGGAATGCCAGGTCTCCACCGTGGTTCGGATTCCACGTTAAACTATAGGTCCTCCATTTCATCTCACAATCACCCTACCATTACACATTAGCGTAAGTGCGTATAATCCGAACGGGTAGTAAGATACGGTGCTCATAATATTAATAATAATAATTACGCTTATGGTTTGAGGGATTAGGAAGGTCTATTTATAGGTGTACCCACATTTGCATGGAGGAAGAATGAAAAACCATATTGAAAAAACCTCAGTACATCCAACCGAGATTCGAATTTCAATCTCCTCGTCATCGGCAGTTTAGTCTACTGCGAGTGTAGCACCCTAGACCATGTGGCCACCAAAGAGGGTATACCTTTTGAGTGTTATTTTGTACTCAGACAAATCAATTGTTTTATTTGAGTAGTGGAATATTTCAGGGTGAACGAACAAATTGCTACCACGTAGTCCAAACAATCAGAAGAAGCGGTCCATAAAGACATGATATAGGGGGTTATCCTATTTGACGCACGTCCTGTCGGTCCTTGAGACGAGGGTTTATGTTCGGTCCGAGGCAGACCGACGCGACGCCCCTAAGCGCCTCCTATCAGACGATCATCCTCCGGAAACACCACTGTAGAGTACATAAAGGATCCTCTATTGTCCGTCTGGTTCATCAGTAGTAGCTCCACGTCCTATCCGGAGGAGACACAGCTTCGTTTCAAGGTCACTAGGTGGAACTCCAGGGACAAAGAGAACAAACAATGCGTAGTAACTATGACGGTGGTGGTCGAATGGTCTAAGGAAGGGGTCTTCAACTTTGTTATGTCCAAGGACCAAAGTTTCTGTCTCTTGATAGCCAGCGGGCTGCAACACTGTAACCACAATAATAGGAGTGAACACTGAATATATTATTTTTCTTCTGTCGTCCCAGAGTGTCTCAGTGGTGATGAGCGAACAAGAACACTCCCGACTATGTTCGAACACTCCCGACTACTTCTGAACACTCTCGACTATGCACTAACACTCCCGACTATGTCCGAACACTCCCGACTATTCCTGAACACTCTCGACTATGCACTAACACTCCCGACTATGTCCGAACACTCTCGACTATGCACGAACACTCCCGACTATGTCCGAACACTCCCGACTATTTCTGAACACTCTCGACTATGCACTAACACTCCCGACTATGCACTAACACTCCCGACTACGTCCGAACACTCCCGGCTATGTCCGAACACTCACGACTATGTCCGAACACTCCCGACTATGTCCGAACGCACCGGAAATAGTACTCTCTTGTCTACTAGAGTAGTCATTTGCCAGCTCAAGGTACATTTGTATTACAAAGTAATATTTTTCTTCGCGTATAAAGCAAAACTAGTTCATAAAATAAATTAAAATACGTATTTATTTTATTATGTAAATTATAAATCTGTACTTGTAATTTTTTTTCGCTTGAAATAATTTTATACTTTTCATGAACCCGCGGGCCGCGCGTTGAAGACCCCTGGTTTAAGGCGTCACTCTCGCAATACACTGGTCCACCTATGACGGAGAGATCGGGGTTTGAGTCCCCATCGTGTGTACTGAGGGTAGTTTTTTACTAAATGGTTTCCAACCGGCCCCGAGGTTTATTGGTCAGCGCACCTGGCTATGAACTTAGGGGTTCCAGGTTCAATTCCCGGCTCGTGCCATGGGTTATTTTTCTCTTGAAATGAATTAACCCAACGGTGACCAGGAGTTGGTAAATTAGGTATAAGCTAGTTTTAAGACCCCCACCGGCCCACACGTCCATAGTTATTATCATATCGTCTCATTACGAGCTGGATATCATGTCCCTACCGGTAAGTAGCGTCATACGATTAAAAAAAAGAAGCTCGTCCTTCACGCAAATGTTAGTACACTTTATCTAACTTCAATCTTCCTCATCCTTGATACATTAGTGTGATAATTAGTTCATATACGTATAAATCGTAGGAGTAGTGAAACATGGGGATAAAAAGATCTCCATGACGTCTTACTACTCCTCCGATCTAACGGTGTTGGTTAAATTTTGTATCTAGATACTGTTTAGTGCCACAAACAAAATGGCGATTCTCGTTTTCCCTCAGAATAAAAATACTCTTAGGGTACTTTACATAAACATATATTTCTAATTTAGATCATATCTCCACGAGTATTTTAAATACGAAACAACTTATTAATGGAAAGTTGTAATTCTATTAGAATAAAATATATATATATATATATATATATATATATATATATATATATATATATATATATTGTATTTAGATCTTAGAAATGTGAAATTGATTGTGATGATTTTGGTGGAGAAAGATGTTAATTTTTTTTCTCAATGTTTATATAACCGTGTGTATTATTTAATTTATGCTCTACGGTGGAGTGTTAATGCAACAATGATTATTATTTAGTTACACAGATGTTATAAGTTTTCAGTAAATATCTCTCAATTTTAATACAAAAGAGAAAAAAGTCTCTGAGGTGTATTGTACCATTTATTTTTTAATTCACGCAACAAATTTCTTTATGTATTTTCTTACATCCAAATATTTCCTCTGACAAAAAAAAAGATACGGAAAATAAATGTGTGTTTTTTTTTACTTGGTTTGTAGACAAACTACGCAAGTAGAAAAGGAAATCCTTCTGGTTGGCTGCTGTTTCCTTTACCGACAAAACAAGAGTTAAACAACCCTTTTCCTTCCGAATTTCAGAGTTCACAACGGCTCCATTGACGAAGACAGATGTAGGGAGGGAAAGATTGACGATGTTTAAAAATAGAACAGTGCACGAATATTCTGTAAGGGGAGCTGGGCCGTTCACGTGGGATCGTCCAGCCGTAAACGAATTTTGTGCTTAGAGCACAAATAAAAAAAAGAATATATATATATATATATAAAATTATCATGTAAAAGAGTCCCCCAGATACAAGTTTTCAACAAAATCGTTAAAGCTATTTTCAAAATTTTCAAATTAAAAAACAACAGATCCGTAGTCAGTAAACTGCTATTAAATGTCTTTAAACTGAAAAATGACACCTGAACACAAGGAATTGAACTCAGGACCTTTGACTAAGTACGTCGATGCTCTGACCACTTAGCTATCCAGGAGTCGTCACGTGCTCAGGGTCATTCTTTACTCATACTTTAAGGCAGTCTTTTGGTGATTTCCACACGTCTATCGCAGACTCTGCCTTAAAATATGCATAAAAAATATAGTGGGCTTTGTTTATTGCTATAAAATAATATGATGGGCTTTGTTTATTATTATAAAATAATATGATGGGCTTTGTTTATTATTATAAAATATTATATCGAGCTTTGTTTATTACTATAAAATAATATAGTGGGATTTGTTTATTTCTATAAAATAATATGATGGGCTTTGTTTATTACTATAAAATAATATGATGGGCTTTGTTTATCATTATAAAATAATATGATGGGATTTGTTTATTATTATAAAATAATATGATGGGCTTTGTTTACTACTATAAAATAATATAGCGGGCTTTGTTTATTATTATAAAACAATATAGTGGGCTTTGTTTATTACCATAAAATAATATAGCGGGCTTTGTTTATTATTATAAAACAATATAGTGGTAATTGTGTATTTATTTAAACCTTTCTTTTTAACGAAATGTACTTAATGGACATAATGAATAATTCATAAATAAAAAAGTGCTATGTGAAAAAAACTTTATCTTCGACTTCAACTTTGCCACACGTTTCAAGCTTTGCTTTGTCTTCATGTAACATTAAAAAATCGCACACTCCTAAATAATATAACAGAATAGTTGAGCATTTCGCGACATAGCATTATTTTTACCCCAAACACAATTCACATTATAATGCTAGAGAGGGATAAGAGATGAAGGTCTAAAAACATTACCAGACAGTTGTCAATTTTTTTTCAAAGCATAATTATAATTGTTTTGACGTTTTGTACCTCAGTTTTTTAACTATCCTCGCACCCCCCCACAACGTGTGGCCGGAAGGAAGTTCTGGCAGTCTCTTTCACACCACGTGTTCGCCAGAAGGAAGAAGTCATGTCGTGACGTCATATGACGTCCCTTTCAAATACGCTAGACGCAGCGTGTCAGCTACCAGCCTTACGGGTACACTCTAATAGGATAGGAAGAACCTTATCTGACAGCTAGAACAGTTACTAGATCTACTTTCACACATATATTATAAGTCTAATTTTCAAACCCCAGGTTGAGTATCCCTGGACTGTGGTGAAGGGCTCAAAGACATGACGGATTTATAGTCATATAAAACACGAAGGGCTAAGTTTACAAAATATACATATATAATACAATAATATATAATTATATAAAATAATTATAGGACAAACTCAACAACTAGACCCCAGACCAGTAACTAAACGCTTAATTTAAGGCATTACTGTTATAATGAATTGATTATAAGACCTGTTTTTTCACATTTAGTTACTATTTATATTTCCTACTATCCCATTAAATTTTTACTTCCTCTGAGGTTAATTTATTGTTTACAAAATTCAAATTCTATATTCGAGATTCTAAAGTTAAAGAAATATTTGACCTTGCTCTCAGTATTAAACTATATCATTGCACGTTGGTAACTTTTCAAAATCAGTCTCTAATTATATTTTTAATCAAATTAAAAGTGAAAATGAAGCTCTCTCGCTATCTCTTTTTCTCTCTGAATTAAAGGCTATTATATCGGAATACAAAGAGAATTCCTTTGTTCTCCACTTTCTTTCAAGTACAAAATGAGTCTATGAATGGCCACTCCTTGAATGGCGTCAAACCTTTCTTTGGCTGATTGAGGGAAGTAGTAAAAGAGCTCGTATTTCGTAAAATTAAAGAAGGTTCACTTATTGTCACGATTGCACTGAAAGTAATTTAAAGGTTGCTCTTAATAGAGTTTCACCCCCCCTCCCCCCATGAATCCTTTATAACCTTGAAGGACCCTTCAATAGTATCAAAAGAGCCGTAGCACCCTCATACTCTTTATAATGTTGTCGTTTTTCAAATAGTAGTTTTATTGGATGCGCCCATTCAACCTATGGGTAGAATATGAGGCCTTTTCCGGTACTTTTACAAAACTTTTATTACCGACAGTTCTCCCCCATTTTGTAGAGAAAAACAACACTTTTATTTCAGACACGGTGAGAGGACAGTTCTTGAGGAACTGCTGGTCACCTGATCTTCTGAACTGGCGATCTTAGGGTGCTTGTAGAGCTTCATTCATAAACTTAGAACTCTTTGTCAATCATAAATTTATCTCGGTTTATACAGGACCGCCATTATTTTCTTACTGGTAACCTGGCGGTCCGGACTTCTGTGCTGAGGGTCCAGGGTTCAATCCTCGATCCCGGCACAGATTTATCTGATTACCAAACCCTTCCTTCACCTCTGACAAGACATCTTGTGAATGTGGGGAATGCCAGGCCTCCACCGTGGTTCGGATCCCACGTTAAACTGTAGGTCCTCCATTTCATCTCACAATCACCCTACCAT
>CABFVZ010000447.1:383043-398874 GCA_902151445.1 Timema monikensis | reverse complement strand
CTTTTACTCCAGAATAAAAAAAAATCCGTTGATAAAATAAAAGATATATTGGTGTAGGTTCAAGAATGCCATTTAGAAATATATGGAAGGAGGATTGTATCTTATTCTTCTTTGGCAAAGATAAAAAAAAATGAAAAAATGTAAAAAAGAGTTAATTAAATGTAGAGAGGAAGTTATTTGACGACCATCACTCAACGAGAACACTATTTCCTAACAAAACAACCCTCCTTGTAAACGTAAATTGGAATATATGTCTTTCATATAAAGGGAAAGAGAGAGAGAGAGAGAGAGAGGAAGAAACAAAACTACATCGACTTTATTTTTTCTTCCCGAATGACGCGAGCATAAAATAAAAAAAATAAAACTATTTTTAGTGTATCTAATTTGAAAAGCTGCCAGAATTGTGAAAAATGTCGTAAAGATGAACGCCCTCTTGTTATTGGATGGACAGATTTATCGGGCAAGGTCCCCAGCCAGGAAGTAGGAAGTTAAAACATATATTGGACTAAATAAAACAAGGTAAATAACATCTTTCTTTTTTTGTGGCGATATTTAGGAGAATATCATAGATATAACATTTTTAAATAATTATTAGAATCAGGAAAATTTAAATTTTCAAATCAATATAAATAATAAATATTGGTAGCAACTTATGATGGTTGTGTTGCTAACTCCAGATGTCAGTATTTGACGATAATTACGATATTGAAACGTAAGACCCTATGCATCGTTTTGTCAGTAAACCAGCCACAAAACTTCCTATATGTAACATGCATCATGGCGGCTACCTAAGAATGTGTGGATTGGCGCTCTGGCCATACCGTGCACATGTCGTCAATGTATGTGTTACGCGACATTTTGATGACCGGCCCTAACCCAAGGCCGTAGGAACGCGCCCTTTAGATCCACCGCGACCGGCGTGAGCCAGCGCCAGTGATACTTTTATCTCTCAACAGAGTGCAGTGCAAAGAACTAAACCAAACTTTCATTATTAATACTAAAACGAGGAATAATTCCTAAACTTATGTAAATACAATCTCTTTTTTTCTTTTTTTATATAAAGGAGCGTAACATAAATGGTTTGCCACTACACATTTTAGATCCGGTTCCCCTTTTCCCCCTTCGCACCCCACCAGTATCTCCTTACCTCCCTAGAGTATACACCCATGATCCATACAATTACGACCCATATTCCCTTGGTATACACAAGATTTTAGGATGACAGCCAAACCTATCAAGTGGGCGAGAGCCAGCCTTAACCAATGTATTTCGCCTTGCCGAACCTCTGCCCTTCTCAGAGAAAACCTACGGAATCTGCTGCTGCTCATATTGTTAATTAAGACACAGACTCCATATCCGTGTTCCTGGTCCATAAGAATTTCTACTCGCGATTACAGCTCAATATCCGTAATCACGTGACTGTTTCAACCAATGAGAAAGTAAGAGACTTTGTACAGTCAAAAAATTCGAAAGAAATTAGAACACAGCAAGAAGCGAGCATCAAGCAATCAGCTGATCAAACAAGAATTAAAGAAACCAAAAACAACTTTGTTGAGAAAATTTCCCATGTATACTAAAATGTAGGTTAAGTACAATCACAAGAAATATATTTATAACTCTATTTTAACTATCAAACTTAAAATAAAGTTTTTCAATAGCCTGAAAATGCAAAACGAATGTGCTAGTATTTTGGATGAAAACAAATCGAGCACTTTTAGTATTTTTAATAATAAGGGTGGCAAAGCCAATATTTCTGAGAACTTGTTATTTATCAGAAAACATATTTCTAGAAGCCGCTCTTCCCAGGGTGTTTAGAATTTTAGAAAAATGTTTCTATAATTGCTCCACATGTAGCCATATTTTCATTCTGTATATGTTTCCAGAGCGATGGATTCTTTCACTGCCATTTGTGCATTTATTTCAACGCGCATGCACATATTTACTCGGCTGTGATTGGTAGTCCGTATGGAGTTAAAGTTGAGCAACTTCTACGGAGTAAGGACTTACGGATAAGAACTATGTGGCCAGAGCAATCTGATACTGTGGCATCGATTTCTTACGGACCACGGACTTGTGGATACGGAGTCTGTGTCAGGGCCCTTTATAAAGACATCCCCGTTGAAGTCTGGAAGCACACCTCTCATCAAGAAATCTTCACGAAATATCGTCTTATCGAATGGGAGAAACAGATCAAAGATGCCGACAGGAGTAAGGGAACTGTCCCGACACGATACCGACCTGCACACACCCTTAGACGGTTAGTACTCCATAGAGTGACGGGTTTGTCAACAGCACAAACAAACCACAGGACAACAGCTACTAACAAAACTAGAACAACGAAATAATACAAACAATTACACTTGAAACCGGCACAGTTGATACTATTTTTATACGAAATGACCTGTCTTTTCTAAGAGATATTCCCATATTTTTTTTCAGACACTCTAGAGAGAGGTAGAGAGCACTGGTATTTAACCTGGGGTACACGAACACATCTTGGGGAGTACGTAAAATAAAAAGATAGAAAATAAACATCTGTATATAATTTAAACCTTATTATTTAATACATTATTTTGGATGTAGTTTATTTTATATGTACAGTAGCCCCATGGCTTCTTTGGTGCTGACTGACAGCTCACAGCTGACTTCTGACAGTCAACAACTAGGTATATACCTAAATTTTGACCGTCAAAAGTGACAGCTGCTAAACACATGTTTTTGCAGATCATCTGGTTCGGCGTAGGGATACGTAATTTGGTCTAGTAACTTTTTAAAGCTGTGAGCTGTCATCAGTCAACACCAAAGAAGCCATGGAGCTACTGTAGAGTAAAGAATATGTAGAAAACTGAAGACTTAACTGTCAGAAGGCTGCCCACATGACACCCTTTATCCGCAAATGTTGGAACTATCATCGTTCACGGAGGAGTTCAATGATCATAGAAAGCTTTTTTTTAAGTTCTTCTAAATGTTAACCATTAAAGAGTAGATAATGTACTTTTTTTTAAATTCTTAAAACAAATCGTTTTAAATCACTATGTCTTACTACCTCTAAAAGCTATACGCGTCATAATTACTCTATTGGGGTAGGGATGAGAAAGGAAGCATTTTAGAGGTAATATACCAGCATTTGCGTGGAAGGAGAGTTGGAAACCATTTTAGAAAAAAACCTCCAATAGACCTGACTGGGATTTGAAACCCGATATCCTCACCAGCAGCAGACCAGTCCAATACTAAAGTGACGCCTTAGAACATCCACCCACTGAGGCTTTGAACCAAATCAAATTTTGTTCATCCTCCAAGTTCCAAGAAGTTTACATGAAATTTAAAAATATTTCACCGAGAGGAAATATTTGCATTCAGATGTTCAGTATAACCTAAATAAATACTGTTTCTGTGTAGATTATCTTCCAAACATTTGAATTCGACCAACCGCAGGTAGAAAAACAAAATAAATATTCAAAGGGGGGCAGGGGGGTCACATAAAATCCACAACAAAGTTAAATTATTTAAACAGATGTCCTTTAAGAACACACAAATATATAGATTAAGATTTATTTTCCCATCGTTATTTTAAAACATTCAATGACCATCTCTTTGGCTGAGTATCTAGAACAATCAACCATAAGTGTAAAGGACCTAGGTTCGTTTCTGCGTGATACTGATCAAGATATTTTATTATTATGTACATATGATTTCGTCCATATATCAGATATGTAAATATCTAATTTCAACGCTGTTCTAAGTTAATTTAGTTTGTAAGTAGTGTATATAAAGAATACATTTTTGTAAAATTCGTGTCAAATATTATTATATCCGCCTATTTATGCTATCAGTGTAATCATGAAGAATGTATAATCAATAGAATATATCTATCCGAAGATTTAGTTCTATTAAAATGTATCAACACTTTCTACCACATTCTATATCTTAAGTGTATATTAATCACAACTTGTGAATGTGTGGAACACCAGGTCTCCACCGTGGTTCGGATTCCACGTTAAACTTTAGGTCCTCCATTTCATTTTACAATCACCCTATCCATTACACATTAGCGTAAGTGCGTATAACCCGAACGGGTAGTAAGACGCGGTGCTAATAATAATAATAATAATAATAATAATATATCTTAAGTGTGTTATATGTCAGAAAGAATTAATTGATTTCATTTATGTCCGCCTCCTTAGCTCAGTGGTAGAGCACTGGTCTAGTAAACCAGGGGTCGTGAGTTCAAACCTCACAGTAGGCAAACATTCTTTCATGAGAGTATGTTTGAGAATGATTTATTTATTTGTTTATTCTCAGTCTTTGATTACTACATCCATGATTTGTTTATTAATAAAAGCACACATATATTATATCACATATATGCTATTATTAATAAACAAACTATGGATATAAAGCAGACTGAGAATAAAGTGAAAATTAAAATATTTGCAAACTACTTGCCTCCTGTGAGGATTGAACTCACGACCCCTGGTTTACAAGACCAGTGCTCTACCACTGAGCTAAGTAGGCGAATGTAATTATGTCAGCTATTCATTAATTTTGACATCTAGCACACTTAAATACAGGGTGAGGAAGAAAATGATGACACATTTAATGGCACTAAATCTTCAGGAACTGGTCAACTTGTATCGTACCACTCGAAATACACGACTTGGATTTGAAATAAAAACTGGCTGGAAAGCTTGCAGCCATCGTTGTATTTATCATTTAAATTTACAATTTAAATCAAAAGCATTTGAGAAGAATTAATGGAAAACTCATGTTCGTGGGTCTAAAATACCCAAGTGCACCCACACGAGATTCAAACTCGGGGTCTCCGACCTCCAAAGTCAGATTCAAGCCCACCAGTCTAAAATATAATTTTGAACGTAAGTGATTTGTTCGATTTAAATCCCTTTCAAGCAAGCACTGTTCTATCCACGCAATAACAAACACAAAAAAGTGTCGGTAATTAATGTTTAGATACTTTCGAAATAAATTGGACTGCAGATGGCTGGTGTTCAAATCCCGGTCGAATAAACTAAGGGTAGTTCTTTTTAAATGGTTTTCTCTCCACTCTCCAAGCGGTTACACTTCATTTAAATTTAACCCTCCTCATCCCTAACATATTAACTTAAATTAGTACTTATGAAGAGCCGACGATTACCGACACGTCCATCATAGACTCTGCCTTAAAATATGAGTGAAGAATGACCCTGAGTAAAGGATAACTCCTGGATAGCTCAGTGGTTAGAGCATTGACGTGTTTAGCCAAAGGTCCCGGGTTCGATTCCGGGGTCCAGGTGTAATTTTTAAATTTTCATAATTTAGTACTTAGTGTAAACCGAACGGGTTGTAAAATACGGTGATTAAAATTTTTTTATTCAATTTTAAGTGATCCGATTCGCTCAGATCTACTGTACAAATGCAGTTTCGAAATAACGATAACAATCGTTTGAGATGGAAAAGAAAGAGCTTCTATCTGCATTTACAATAAGGGTGAGAGTTAATAGTATTTCGGTGATCATTCTGAACCTTATGGACTTGGAGCATATGTGCCCTTTCTGAATCTCAACCAAAAAGAGGGGTGGTGGGGGGAGGAAATGTCAGCGTCCAAATGGAGTATATTTAACACGGACAAACATCTGGGCGCGGCTAGTCACCAACTTTTTTTTTTAAAAAAAAGCTCGCTATTTATATACTCGTGCAAATGTCATCCAAACATCATTTCGAGGGGAGAGAAAATATTATCAAAACGCGCCGACCAAAATATATTCCATGGCTTACTGTGCCGATTAACACTTTCGGACGAAAAAACAAGAGCACAACTAAAACGTGGTCACGTGACGTGATCTAAACCAATCACAAGAAATCAGCGCTGACTGCGTTTGTCGCTCTGGTCAAGAAGAAACAATATCAGCTCTGTCCGCGCTTCTCGATACGAATCTGTGTGGAGGAACCAATCGCCTCAATCAGTGCGCATGCGCTTGCAAAGTGAGATACAAGCAGACAACTGCGTTTGTTGTTGTGAGTTTTTTTAGCACATAGTCCTTCTACCTGTTCGGGTTATGCACTAATATTTGCGTGGAGGGAGAGTGGAGAACAATTTTAGGGAAAACCACCCTTGGTACATACGAACGGGTTCTAACTCAGATTTCTACATTTTCAGCACTCTAGTCTATTGCAAGAGTGACGCCTTAGACCATTCAACCACCAGAGCGTTATTTTAATATCTACCTAGATGCTCTTGATGAATAATTTAAAAAATAAAAAGCGTAGTGTTACGTGACAAAAAAAACACTTATTCTCGGTTTCGGTTTCGCACACCCCTAAAAGAACCGAACACATTTTTTTTTTTTTAAGAATCAGAGAAACAAAAGAATAAATGGTTAGAATCTTCACTTCACCTACCCAAGGAAATCTTGTATCTATCTACCCACCCGTTAAAAGTTAAAACAGGAGCGCTATGTCCTTTCGGGGTGAAGCCGCCAGTCGCCCAACGGGGCCCCACTTATAAATCATATCATTAAAAAAATTATCATTCGCACTCACACAACAATTCTATATTGCCATTACAGTTTCAAGAAAAATATGTTTTTGGCTTAGGTAATAGATAGCAAGTAATGTTTTTGAAATGGTATGTGATGAGGCGCGTGGCTGTCAGCAACAAGCAGTGTGAGACCAGGAACAAACCTTCCCAACGCTCAGGTCAGCTGCCTTTTTCTGCGTATGAAGGCACTTTACCGCATACACCCTGAAGTTGAAAGCTTGTGAGATATTACTCAGATATATATTGTTCGGAGTGTGAACCAGCAACCCCGTGTGTTCCCGCGTAACTTATCGGAGTTGTATGTTGTAACATTTTACGTAGTTTAATGAAATAGATTTTTTTTTCATTTCGTAATAATTCAAATCAAAAGTTCTCACCCTTGATATATTTCAAAATTAATGAATATTTTCAGAATATTAAACTCAATGCATACACACGCTCTTTTGTCCACAATCCCCCGCCCCTATTTCGAATACTGGTGACACATAACAACTTCAAGAACACGTTCTCTCAATCTCCTTTCTGGAACCTAATAGAAACATGGTGTAACCGAAAGAAAGAATATTCCAGAATAATCTCTTTCAAACAATATACCAGAAGAAGAAAAAAAGCTTCCCTTTCTCATTCGACTTACAACTTTACTATAGAACGCTCCGCGAAAAAATGGTCTTTCTAGTTTTGATTCGGTCCACAATCTTACAGTAGAACGGTCTTCGACGTGCTTGTCTATAAACTTTAAGCTATAGTAAATAACAAATATAATAATTGTGGGTCTAATGTTATTTTAATCAGAATGAGTGCATTCACATATAAATTAAATTAAAACATGACCCTGTCATCATCATCATCATCATGACATCGGGCTCCCAAAGAAGATAATTTACAAGTGACTCCACGGCTCGACAACTACAATTCAAAACAACCACCCCCAAGAGACATATTTTAACTTACAGTAGGTAAAATGAATGATTCAATTCAGGTGCTCGAGACAACAAATGTTTCAAGATCAACTCTTGATTAAAAAATAAAATTGAAATAGTTAGTTAGGTCATGTCCTGAATTTTGTCTAGAACAAACAGAAATCAAGAAAAATGAAAATCAAGTTTTCTAAAGGCAGTTCAATTCCAAATATGGATACAAATTTTTTTAAAAAAAAGGCTGTGATGTGGACAAATTTTCGTACCGTTTCCCTTGAGTTAGTGAGGACAATGAACGTACATATGTATGCGCATTAATAACATAGATAGCGCCCTAAAGGGCATGTTAGCTGTCACCGAAACAAGATTAGGAATGGAGTTATTCGGGGAAGAGTTGGGGTACATGAGATAGTAGAGGAAGCAAGACTGAGATGGTATGGACATGTAATGAGGATGTTTGGAGTACATGAGATAGTAGAGGAAGCAAGGGTGAGATGGTATGGACATGTAATGAGGATGTTGGAGTACATGAGATAGTAGAGGAAACAAGACTGAGGTGGTATGGTCATGTAATGAGGATGTTGGAGTACATGAGATAGTAGAGGAAGCAAGACTGAGATGGTATGGACATGAAATGAGGATGTTGGAGTACATGAGATAGTAGAGGAAGCAAGACTGAGATGGTATGGGCATGTAATGAGGATGCCGAAGAGAATGATGGAAATAAAATATATATTTAAAAAAACGCAAGATACAGAAGAATGGGAGCAATTAAAGGAGGAAGAATGGTGGAAGGACAGAGGAAGATAGAGGCATTTTACTAAACTGACCTGACAACAGGCTGTAAACAGTTGATGTTGTTGATGCTATTTAACACTACTGCAGAATTTATATAATAGATCCACGTTATTTGGAGTGAATTTTCAATTTTTTATTTTTTGCTTGTTGTTTGTGATACTATTTTTTTTTATTTAAGTTTAAATCAATGAATTTTTAACAAATATATCCAAAATGTCCTTTCTTCTTTTAAATGTATTATTTTAGAAATAATTAAAGAACCTGATCTTGATCGGCTTCTAAGGCGACAAGCCGCCATTGTCGTACGCATCGAACCTGCTTGGATGTTGATGTTGATGATGATAAGGAGGAAGTGAGCACAGAATATGGAGGGTCTGTTTCTTCTCTTAAAAACACTGTTCATCCCATTTCCATCACCGGATGTTACATGTATGTTACTACAGCGCACATCTCTAGCTAGCATGTGTGTTCCTTACCTTGTCACATGTGTTCACCAACAGGGAGGGGGAACACACATGTCTGGCCACGATACTGTCACACGTGGGGGGAAAAAAAACCTCAATATATTGATAAAAATAGAGTATTGCCCCGAATCTATTATACACCTCAATTTTTTTTATGAATGGACAAATCTTAGAGCTAGATCTACTTCAGGGTGGCCACAAAACTTTTACTATAAAATTACCTGAATTTTCAGACCTTAAAAATATTCCCGGCTTAACCCATCTACCATTTTTCTTGATTAGTGACTTTTTTTTTCGTTTATTTAAATGATTACATATTTTTAAAAAAAAATCCTAATTGATACTAAATATAGGCCCTAAACATTATTATTGAAAGTTTTTTTGGAATCGTGTTTTTCTACCTGTTCAGGTCATACGTATATGTACTAATTACACTACTGATTAGGAAGGCTTAATTTAGACGAAATGCATCCGGATTTGCGTGGAGGGAGAAAAGAATAACTGTTTAGGGAAAAACCACCCTCAGTGCACCCTCCTGGTATCGAACCGCGATCTCCCCATCTTTGGTAGACTAGGCCAACACTAGGATAGCGCGTTAGACCACGTGGCCACTGAAGCGGGTGACATATGCACTAATTACGCTGATAATTTAGAGTGAGGTTGAATTTATAGGAACTGTACCCGCATTTGCGTTGAGGTATAGTTTGAAACCATTAAGGAAAAAATACTCTTAGTAATTTTTTTTTGCAGTTTTTATAACAAATGTTCCCTATTAGGGGTTCTTACTGTAATTTTATTCAGGAACATTATAAAATCTTAACAAAAAATACATTTTTTACTTACTTTAACTTAAATTGTTACAGTTCAAGCTTGATCTATTCATTTAAAAATGAAATCCATTCTTCTTGTTTTAATTGGTGCAAAAAGTTCAATAATTTTCTCCTCAATCTCTGGATGACAGTTGAGGAAATTTTTCTCCATTGAAAGTACTGCAAGCACATTTAGTCTTTCTGTTAAATTAAATAAGCGAAAAAAATTAAAACTTCCTTCCGCTATCACGCCAGAGCAGGCACTGTGAGAGCAACAGTGCTCTCTATACCTGGCAGTCCCGCCTTCCTCCCCACCCCTTCCTACGTGCGCATGCGCACAACAGTCAAACATCACGTCGCTGGCACTGTGAAGCGCACAGTTCCATACAAAGATTTTTGTATCTTTTTCATAATACATTTTTTACTTACTTTAACTTAAATTGTTACAGTTCAAGCTTGATCTATTCATTTAAAAATGAAATCCATTCTTCTTGTTTTAATTGGTGCAAAAAGTTCAATAATTTTCTCCTCAATCTCTGGATGACAGTTGAGGAAATTTTTCTCCATTGAAAGTACTGCAAGCACATTTAGTCTTTCTGTTAAATTAAATAAGCGAAAAAAATTAAAACTTCCTTCCGCTATCACGCCAGAGCAGGCACTGTGAGAGCAACAGTGCTCTCTATACCTGGCAGTCCCGCCTTCCTCCCCACCCCTTCCTACGTGCGCATGCGCACAACAGTCAAACATCACGTCGCTGGCACTGTGAAGCGCACAGTTCCATACAAAGATTTTTGTATCTTTTTCATAATCTGAAGTACTGACATTAAGCTTAAGTAATATATATTGTACTACAAAAATAAATAAAGATAAAATGACTCATTATATTAAATGTTATCAATAATATCAAGTGGAAATAGGGGGGTACAGCCTATACACAAGCCGCCACTGGATGCTAATCTAAACAGTTCGCAGTTCGTTAATAACCCATAGTAGTGATTCAACAAACTGCTGATATCGACCATTTGTAGAAAATTAAACTAAACTTAATTTATCTATAGAAGTAATATTTGGATTAATTCAGTCAAACACTTTTTTTTGCTATAGAAACTTTAAAAAAAATCCGGACTCTTTAACTCGCTCCCTTACACCCCACTCCATCTTTAATACTTTGAAGAAATGTCCGTCCCACATCTATAGTGTAAGCTTATTTCCAAATTCAGACAAGAAACATAAACAGCTTATTATTGTTGTTTCAAAACTTCAGGAAGCTACGTGCTCTGCTTTGTCCATGTCTGTAGCACGTGTTCTATTGCTCGTGTTTATGACATTTTTTAAAAATATACATAACAGCAGCGGATGTTTATTTACCCATGTGTGCTTGCGACGCAATCTTGTCAGTTTGAACATTACAATTTTATAATAACCAGGGAGAGGTTTTTATTTAATGAGTAGAGAACAAGTTTTTAAATAAAACATCATCATGCTGGCCACATAATCACAAAAAAAAAAATACTCCCTAAGACGTTAAAAAATACTCTTTTAATAAATTAATAAATTATTTTCTCTATTCGAAGGTTTTTAACGTGAACTTAATGATCCGACTGATATTAAAACACGACTTATAAACTGATTTAAATCTACAAAATACACAGCGTCCAGCACCCCGACCGTTAATCCATCACTATGAAAGAGCAAACCTACATCAAACCAATAAAAACTATCTCGACCAAAAACATTATCAAATGAGTTAAAATAAAATCAATAATAGCGATTACTGTTTTATTCTTAACACTCACGCATCGATTACAGCGCCCGGTGGTTGAATGTGACACTAATGAAGTGTCTGTTGTACACTAGATAATGTCAATACTTCAATATTGTATTTAAATCCTGAATGAAATCATCTACTGGGATTAAATGATCTGAATATTGTAACTAAAATATACATATGTATTCATGTTCTTTATATAGCAAAATATACATATGTTTTCATGTTCTTTATATAGCCATTCGATTATACATGTGTGTTAAGGTTCTTTATATAGGCATTCGACTCTACATGTGTGTTAAGGTTCTTTATATAGCCATTCGATTATACATGTGTGTTAAGGTTCTTTATATAGCTATTCGATTATACATGTGTGTTAAGGTTCTTTATATAGGCATTCGACTCTACATGTGTGTTAAGGTTCTTTATATAGGCATTCGACTCTACATGTGTGTTAAGGTTCTTTACATGGCCATTCGACTCTACATGTGTGTTAAGGTTGTTTACATGGCCATTCGACTCTACATGTGTGTTAAGGTTCATTACATGGCCATTCGACTCTATATGTGTGTTAAGGTTCTTTACATGGCCATTCGACTCTACATGTGTGTTAAGGCTCCAAGCATTTTAAGTGGCCCGTCTGTTAAATGTTTAAGAGGAGAGAACAAATCCAGGGCCTTTCTCATTTTACAATTAGTTATCTTACTGAGACCAAAAACAAACAAAAAACTCTTTGCCGGTGATTTAAAAAAAAAACCATTCTTAGTCTCTGGTGGAAGAAGATTTGTAGATTCAACCTACAAACACCGGCACAACTCTTTAGAATCGCAGGCTCTTAGCACCAGGGAGCAGGGTTCGACACCGCTTGGATGCACAGTCAATTATTATTATTATTATTATTATTATTATTATTAGCACCGCGTCTTACTACCCGTTTGGGTTATACGCACTTACGCTAATGTGTAATGGTAGGGTGATTGTGAGATGAAATGGAGGACCTACAGTTTAACGTGGGATCCGAACCACGGTGGAGGCCTGGCATTCCCCACATTCCACAGTCAATTAACTTTTATTCACAATGAGGTTTTAATATCTATTTTATCCCCGCGTCTTACTACCTGTTCAGGTTGTACGCATATATGATAATTACTCTTAACGGGGTAAGGATGAGGAAGGAAGCATTTTAGAGGTAATCAGCCCGCATTTGCGTGGAAAGAGAGTGAGAAACCATTGAGTAAAAACCACCCTCAGAAGACCCGACCAGGATTTGAACTCCGATCTCCCCATCATCAGCAGGCTATTCCAACACGAAAGCTACGCCTTAAACCATTCGACCACTAAAGTGAACTAATAGGTTTTTTCTCCTATATGCCAGGGAAATGCTGGGATGTTTACTTCAAAAATTGCCCTTCATATTTTTCATTTAGGTTATATAATTTATGTCACCAAGAGCCCATTCACCCTCCTATTCCTCTGCCTTTAGCTTATAGAACACACCTGGCTGATTGTAATGTCACCTTTCCCTTTCCTAAGGTTTATCTCTTTAAAATACAGGCTAATTTTCATACGAAGAGCCTTTCAAATATTGGATACTATGTTTTGAGGTAAACATTGATAGCATTTTATTATATTCTTGTTATTTCATAGTTATTGATATATCTCAAAAGTGACAGCTTCGGATCACGTGACTTGACGTATGAATAAGTGAAAGTAGATCTAGTAACTTGTCCAGCTGTCAGATAAGGTTCTTCATTTACTTCAAATAAGACTGTAGCTGATAAAAATTATTAGTAATCTACCTTCATTCAGCTAACAGCTAAAGTACGTCTTGAAAAATCACCTTCGTTCAGCTAGTAATTTAAGTACGTCTTGAAAAGCTGCCTTCGTTCGTCTAACGTCTTGAAAAGCCACCTTCAATCAGCTAGTTGTTTAAGTACGTCTTGAAAAGCCACCTTCAATCAGCTAGTTGTTAAAGTACGTCTTGAAAAGCTACCTTCAATCAGCTAGTTGTTAAAATACGTCTTGAAAAGCTACCTTCAATCAGCTAGTTGTTAAAGTACGTCTTGAAAAGCCACCTTCAATCAGCTAGTTGTTTAAGTACGTCTTGAAAAGCTACCTTCAATCAGCTAGTTGTTAAAGTACGTCTTGAAAAGCCACCTTCAATCAGATAGTTGTTAAAGTACGTCTTGAAAAGCCACCTTCAATCAGCTAGTTGTTAAAGTACGTCTTGAAAAGCCACCTTCAATCAGCTAGTTGTTAAAGTACGTCTTGAAAAGCCACCTTCAATCAGCTAACAGATTTACAATCTCAATCTATATTTATAGCCCCGTTATTTATTTAACCTTCCTGCCGTGGCGTAGTTTATGTAAATAAATTGCTCACGGAATGTGTTGATAAAAAGCCAAAGTAGTTATGAACTATTAAGTGATGAGTAACTTACCAAGAAGTTATCTCAATCTTGGACCTGAGTCTCGCCAGTAGATATTTTATTTTTAAAATAACTATTAAGTTTAAAAGTGGCCATTTTTACCTTGGTAATTTTTCGGGGAAAAGTCATTTTAAAATCACTCACGGGTGTCAGAGAATATATTTGCCATTTAATGGTACGTGATAAAATCAAACACGAGGGTTTTATGGCTCCCTGAATCCAACAAAAGTGATTTCTTGCAATTCTGTCTGTCTGAATCTCTGCTCAGAAACCATTTTGTGATATTATTTCTCACGTTGCAGATACCGGACAATTGTTCTTGTTCATTATTCATGATTAATGATACTATACTAATTAGGTTGATGTTAATTATTATCAGATTATAATTATAATCACTTTCTGTACTGGACAAGGTGAACTTTGTGATCCGAAATCCCACCCGCTGCTATTTCACTTCTTAGGGAGCAGGGAGGAATAAAAGTCATTCTCATGGGAAAATGAGATTCGCCATTTTGTTTGTTTGTACTTTTNAAACATTTTGGAAAAATTCCCCTCAGTACACCCGATTGAGATTCGAATCTTAGCTCTCCCCATCATCGGTAGTTTAGTCTAGTCTACTGCAAGAGTAGCGCGTTAGACCACGCGGCCACCGAAGTGGTTCTCGCCATTATTATTATTATTATTATTATTATTATTATTAAAATCAAGGCATGTAAGCTACATGATACGTGGGAAATGAAGAAGGTAAATTAATTTGTCCACCTTGTGATACGTCATCTCTACTCCGCTAACGGCATGTCCTGATACTTTACCGACAAGTGTGTGCCATTTTTGGCAATCCTCGGGATTGACCGGAAGCCTTTACCCCCACAAACTCTCCCTTATGGTACTCATCAACACCCTAACTACGCCTCTCCATTCCTCCCTTCGTCGAAAGCGCTTTTACTTCCCGGTTTGGCGGAAAACACCCTTCTTCTGTTTCTCACACTACTATTCGTGCTACAAACATTTGCCTAACGTTTCTCTAGCCCCAGATTTTCCTACGAATGTCTACTTTCGATCAACAATGATCGAGACTCACTGAAATATAGCATTCTAGAAATATGTCTTATTTGATTTATTAATTAAAACGTTCGTCCAAAAATTATCGAAAGCGTTCAATAATACTTTTTTTTTAAACTTATGGATATTTTACCCTTACATAATTAATAATATGTACTAAAAATGTACATAAATATAATTTTAGTAGTTTTATTTACGCCCTTGTGTCATATATGAGTTTCCAGTTTTTAAATAAAGGCCTTCCTATATCCATAAGAAACATATCAAACCTTACTTGGGGAAATTTCAAATCTATTTAGTAAAGCGGGTTGCATCTTAACTTGACGCCCCTATGCACTATATACCTATATACAAATTTACGAATTAAAAAGAGAAAAATGAGTTCAACCTGCGAAGGTTTCTTTTTTATTTGCTGATAACACTTCCCTTATTACGCTGACGAGTTTACACACTCACTATAACATTTGATCCTAGAAAACGTTGACTTGGTTTTTTAAAATTACTTTTTTATTGTTCCTTATTCTAGATAGACATAGTCTTCCACATACCTTTTTAATCCACATCCTAACAAAAAGAGTTCTACAAGCAATTTTCGTTAATAAACAAAATAGCCCTAGTTGTAAGGGATTTATATAAAAAAAGTGTTACAAAAAATATTTCAATATCAAAAAAATAATTTGGGAAAATGATAAACTATTTTTAGAATTATTTAAGATGTTATAATTTTTGTTTCAGCGTTTTTTTTTTGTTTGTTTTTTTACTTTTTAAGCATCACGGTGACCTGGTGGTCTAGGGGTAAGGTGTCGAACTTCTATGCTGGCGGCCGGGGTTCAATCCTCGGTCCCGGCACAGATTTATATGATTACCAAACCCTTCCTTCACCTCTGACAAGACATCTTGTGAATGTGGGGAATGTCAGGCCTCCACCGTGGTTCGGATTCCACGTTAAACTGTAGGTCCTTCATTTCATCTCACAATCACCCTACCATTACACATTAGCGTAAGTGCGTATAACCCGAACGGGTAGTAAGACGCGGTGCTAATAATAAT
>CABFVZ010000447.1:372478-383037 GCA_902151445.1 Timema monikensis | reverse complement strand
GTAGGTCCTCCATTTCATCTCACAATCACCCTACCATTACACATTAGCGTAAGTGCGTATAACCCGAACGGGTAGTAAGACGCGGTGCTAATAAAAAAAAAAATAGCACCACGTTCGTGTTATACGCGTATGTACTAAGTACCCTAATAGTTTTAAGGATTAATAAAGTTATATTTTATGGGAATTTTACCCGTATTTGCGTGGGGGGAGAGTGGAAAACCACTATGGAAAAAAAAAACCTCAGTACACCGACCGAGATTTGAACCTCGATCTCCCCATCACCACCGAAGCGGGTGTTTCAATGTTTTATCTTTAATACTCTCCGAATAATACGTAAATACCTTAACATGGGACATTCTACCTTGACTTGCCGTGACGTCACAGGTAGGAAATGTCCTTATAAAAGAGTGTGCCCGCCTCAGTGGTCGAATGGTCTATGGCGTCAAACTCTCAATATACTGGGTCGCCAATGACAGAGAGATTGGGGGGTCGAATTCCGGTCGGCTGTACTAAAAGCGATTTTTTCCCCTAAATAATTTTTTTCCACTCTTCCTCAAAGCAAACGCGGGTACTATTCCTGTCTGAATTTAACAAATTAGCATGATTATTACGTATTTGTACACAGCCGAACGGTGTGTAAGACCTGATAAACGAAACTTATCGCCACAGGAAGATACAAACATCCACACCACCTGTTATTGTAACTTGTAACGTTTTTGCTCCAAAGCAGTAGATACCAATTAATTAGAGCGAGCTAAGTTAATATGATTCGAGCTGGATCTGATGTCGCATCCAGTCAAATAGGACCGGCTGCCTCTAAGCTGATTACAGCCCCCCCCCCCTCCCCAGGATGTCGGTAATTAGATGTGGCGCTTAATGGTATGAGACGACTAAGGAAAGACAAGACAGACATGTGATATTTTTTGTCAACAAGTTTCAATCCGCTGTCGCTCTAAATAACGACAATGACACAGTTTTTGTTTTGATGAGGTCAATCTCATTAAAGAGCTTCGGTGGTCAGCAAACTGTGGGTCACGAGTCGATTTTATGAGGGGTCGCGAAACTTTCGTTGTAATGTGAACATTTTGTAATTTATTAATTGAAAATAAGAAAATAGTGAAATCATGCGAAATTGAAAACCGAAAGATGAGTAAAAAAAACAGGGACATAGAGATAATGTACGGTTATGGGAGTCGGGGTTGGTGAACATTTTCAGGTTCTTAATACAGTCCCTTACAACACACATATCCCCAGTCAGCTTGTAACACAGTACAGTCCCTTTACAACACACATATCCCCAGCCAGTTTGTAGCACGGTACAGTCCCTTACAACACACATATCCCCAGCCAGTTTGTAGCACATTACAGTCCCTTACAACACACATATCCCCAGCCAGTTTGTAGCACGGTACAGTCTCTTACAACACACATATCCCCAGCCAGCTTGTAGCACAGTACAGTCCCTTACAACACACATATCCCCAGCCAGTTTGTAGCACATTACAGTCTCTTACAACACACATATCCCCAGCCAGTTTGTAGCACGGTACAGTCCCTTAAAACACACATATCCCCAGCCAGTTTGTAGCGGCTCCAGTAAGGTTCAAGAAATTGGGGGGGCGGTAGTGGGTGGTGGGGAGGACGGGTATATTTTGGGCCGTGGCTCCCTGTTGAGCCTCTAGGAACTACGTCACGAGCGGAAGTTGAAAAATTCGTAGGAAAGAGCGTGACCTCTTTTTTTTCTGTCTCACACACACACACACACACACACATACACACATACACACATATACACATCCACATACACACATACACACACACACAATAGCTTCGTGAATTATTTTCTTAGCCCCGTCCAGCTGAGCCCGTCTATTTCACGAACATAATTCAATAACAGCTGATAGAGTTTATTAGACGCGTCACGAATAATTTTAAAACGAAATTATTAATCCTTTAAAGTCTATTTTAAAAAAAGTTACCTTAATCATTTATGCATGGTTCTAAAAGTGGATTTTTAATATTCTGAACCAAACAGATGATTTTAGGGGGCTGGGGAGGCCGTGTCCCCCTCTCTAATGACGCTTGTGACTATACTACAAGTAATACTCAAAGTCTACTGAAGACGAATCTTTCTTCACGTAGTAAGGAAATAGGAATTTTTCCCTGGGACATGTTTTAGACCCGTTAACAGGATGTTACCCACTTCGGTGGCCACGCGGTCTAAGGCGTTACTCTCACAGTAGACCAGACTGGTAACGACGGAGTGATCGAGATTAGAATATCAGTCGGGTGTACTGAGGGTGGTTTAAAAAATTGTTTTCTACTCTCTCTCTCTCTCCACGCAAATAGGGGTACAATTCCTCTAAATATAACCTTCATAATCCCTAAAGTTATTATTACTATTATTATTATTAGCACCGCATCTTACTACCCGTTCGGGTTATACGCACTTACGCTAATGTTTAATGGTAGGGTGATTGTGAGATGAAATGAAGGACCTACAGTTTAACGTGGAATCCGAACCACGGTGGCGACCTGGCATTCCACACATTCACAAGATATCTTGTCAGAGGTGTAGGAAGGGTTTGGAAATCAGATAAATCTGTGCCGGGACCGAGGATCGAACCCCAGCCGCCAGCATAGAAGTCTGACACCTTACCCCTAGACCACCAGGTCACCCATTGTCACAACATTATTCTTTTGATGGTGAAATAGCTTTTATATAACTTTTATTTTTTAATCTTTTACATCTCAGGATATTTGGTTTAATCACTCAAATGTCCTGTAGGAATCTTCCTGCCAGGATGTGGATTAAAAAAACAAGCCAGTCCAAGCAAATGTCTATTTAGAATAGGAAACAATAAAATAGTAATTTTAAAAAGCAAGTCTATGCTGTCCAGGCGTGAATAGTATGTTGGGTGTTTATACCCGTCAGAAAAAGTGGTAAAGTGTTATCAGAAGATAAACAAGAGGGCTAGTAATGTGAACTCATTCTCTTGCCTCTCTTTCTATTTCGTACACTTATATCTAAGCGCATTAATGCTTAGAGTGCTTAGGTGCGCCAAGTTAAGATGCAACCCGCCTCGCAAAATAGCTTCGAAATCACCAATCAACGTCGTTAAACGTTGAAAACATTCAACGTCAGGGATAGCGAACGATTTGTCTCACAGATCGATGACATGACTAAAATGTGAATTTGATCCAGAGATTGGATTACATTCTGATATTGACTGTACATGGTACAGTCATCACCCAGTTGGCACCCATCCACCCACCCAGCGGAGGTTCCAAAGGTAGGCCTAATTAAAATGTCCTTTGTTTCGTCGAAGCTAGCCTCGAATTGAATCAACAGGACTGAATGACGGCTAGGGGAGGGGGGAGAATTTCCGCTATCATCCTCCCCCCAAGTTAAATTATCCCCCCCCAACCCCCTTTTTGACATCGCTTCATAATCTTCTCATTTGTTGGATGGGAGAGAAATTACCCCTCCCTCCCCCGGCCTTACGTTGTGTTATATTGATTCACATTCATTCATGTTGGTTGCCTTTGTACAGCTCTTGGATGTACAGTCCGTTTACAAGGCAAGTAGCATGTCTTACCTTGACTGATTACACTATGGATCTATCTTATAAGCTACACCATAGTGGAACTAAGAAGGTAGCAGTCTTACCTTGACTGATAACACTATGGATCTATCTTATAAGCTACACCATAGTGGAACTAAGAAGGTAGCAGTCTTACCTTGCCTGATTACACCTTGGCCCTATCTTATAAGCTACACCATAGTGGAACTAAGAAGGTAGCAGTCTTACCTTGCCTGATTACACCTTGGCCCTATCTTATAAGCTACACCATAGTGGAACCAAGCAAGGTAAGACTGCTAATTATAGGACAAACAAAGGGTGAGTCAAGTCTATCTTCTGGGTGTTGAAGTAGTCAAAGAGGACCTCAACATCTCTTTTAAGGAGATTTGAAACCTGGGAAATTATATTTTCATTGATAATAAAACTATTTGCAGCATTTTTAGACAGACAGTCCGATCCAATAAGGAAGGAACTTTTTTAAAGTTACTAGCACCATATTCATAATATATGTATTTATAAGTCAAGTCATGAGATTGGCAGCGTTCCTTTTTGATGGCTTTTATCAATACAGATGAACCTCAATGATCCGAACTAATTATAAATTATAGCACCGCGTCTTACTACGCGTCTGGGGTATACGCTAAAGTACTAATTACACTAATTGGTTAAGAATTGAAAAGGTTGAACATAGAGGAAGTGAACCAACGTTTGTGTGAAGGGAGAGTGGAAAGCCATTTTAGGAAGAGAGAGAAAAAACACAGTTCCCCCGATCGAGATTCGAACCTTGATCTACCAGTCCTCGGCAATTCAGCTCAACACGAAACTAACGCGTTAGCTAACTACGCCACCGAGGTGAGTCTGAACTGATTGGGACCGGGGGTGGTTCGGATTGTCAAGTATGTATTTTGTTTTGTAAACAAGATAAATATAATATAACAAGGTACAGTACAATGATTGTATAACTGGAGCAGCGAGGTTACCAGAAGGTTATTGTTCTCCACATCCACGTGACATGTAGACGACGCCACGGGCTCACGAGCTCTGCTCGCTCAAACCTCCATTTTAAATAACAACGCTTCTTGTTTCTTCTACAGTTTATTCATCTATATTATTATTATTATTATTATTATTATTATTGTTAGCACCGCGTCTTACTACCCGTTCGGGTTATACGCACTTACGCTAATGTGTAATGGTAGGGTGATTGTGAGATGAAATAGATGACCTACAGTTTAACGTGGGATCCGAACCACGGTGGAGGCCTGGTATTCAACACGTTCACACATACCTCTTTATTTTGGACTATTTTACTTGAGACGTGTTCGTACAATACGGACAAATGAGCTCTTGTTTGTACCGGTGTATTCAACATGCACATTATAAACACACGTGTTGAGATCATGCGAGCTCGTGTCGTCACTTCAGGTGAACACATACACGTCTGTCGTGTCAGGCTCCGACAGACGTCCTCGGGAACGGGCCGTTGAACGAAGTCCTCAGATATCATACACTAGGCTGGGTAGGAACCAAACTGCTCCTCTTCTCTGTGTAAAGACCCGTCTGCTAGTCCGTTACCATGATGTCCATAATGTCCGTTACCGTGGTGTCCATAATGTCCGTTACCATGATGTCCATAATGTCCGTTACCGTGGTGTCCATAATGTCCGTTAACTTAATGTTCGTAATGAAGCCCCATATAATCCCTGCGATTGGGTGTTTCGGGCACTTCTAGGCTATTCAGCGTAGGACTGGTGATAACTGACAACTAGCATAAGTTACCAGATCTTCTCTCATGTATCCATACGCCAAACCATATGATCTGCAAGACCATAATTATATTTGAGCTCTGTAATTTTTTGGCATTCAAAACTTTCACAAGAAACAATTTGAGTGTAATTATTATTTTTTCTTTTAAACATTTACAAGTTATTGAAATATGAACTTATGACTGTTTCTTTTTTTTTTATGGAAGTGGTCGTTGTCACGAGGACAAGACGTCAATCTCACCTGTAAAGCTGTGTATCTCATGAGAATGATGATGTGTGTGAAGAAGCCAATCTCCAGATGAATTGTCTTGTTCGTTATTCGTGACATCGCACCGACACAGGCCGACAAGGCTGACGTGAGATACCCTGTAGTAGGCCCAAACTGGATATCAACCCTAAGGTCATCTGGCAAAGTTCAGTTCTACGCTGGTAGAAACAGCAATCATCTGATATATCGTACGAATAGACTATCAGCCCAGAAACGCAGTGGATTTATAACGTTCCTCTAGTAGGAGAACAAACAGGAGAGTAGAAAAATAAAGACGCAATACAATTTGTGCTGTGCCCCCCTCCCTCCCCCCCAACTCCCTTATTTAAATTATATCATTCGATTCACAAAAAACGTATTCTACGCTTCTCTACCAGTTATTATTATTATTATTATTATTTAGCACCACGTCTTACTACCCGTTCAGGTTATACGCTTAAGTACTAATTCCGCTAATGGATTAGGAATTGGGAAGGTTGAATTTAGAGGAAGTGAACCCGCATTTTGCGTGGAGGGAGAGTGGAAAACCATTTAGGAAAAACCATCCCCAGTATACCCGACCGAGATTCAAACCTCAATATATCCGTCATCGGCAGTCTAGTCTACTACAAGAGTAGCGCGTTAGATCACGCGGCCACCGAAGCGGGTAGTTTTGTATTAATTCCAGTAAGCAACAAACTCGTGTACTGTTAAAGGTTTTGTCTATATTTAACCTAATAGCAACATTTGTTTGGTTTTACATCGGCTACCTTGACAGCCACCTTAAGTTACCTGTCATTTATCCAACATTACCTATTTTTGATATGGTTACGTAGCACTTGGCAATAGTTTAAAGGTTATTATAAATAGCTATAGTCATATTTTCATCGAAAGGGATTTTTTAGAAAACACACACTTATTTTTTTCTGGACAATATTGATAACATTTTACTATATTAGTATTATTATTATTATTATTATTATTATTATTATTATTATTATTTTATGGGTATTGATCTAGTAAAAACAAAATTAAACTGTCAAAATGTTCCTTCCTATCCAACACGGTATGTAGTTATACCTCCACAATGTCGGACTGTGACTACTCTTAAGTTAGGTAACGCATCACTCTCGTGCTAGACTGAATTGATGGTGACAGAGAGATCGGGGTTCTAATCCCAATTGGGGGAGAATCTCCTTAATGTAGGTTCGAACTAAGTTCTTCTGGTTTTGAGTCTATCTTTATCAACCACACACACCTCCATTTGATCTTGACGTGTTCTTTTAGAACACAATATTATTTCACCATGCAACTTAGAATCAATATGAACTTAGTTTAATACTCAACTTAGAATCCACAAGTAACAGTTAACATGCAAATTAAACCAGCGCGTGCAACTTAGAATAATAATAATTAAAATAGTTCAGTACTCAACTTAGATTCCACATAACAGTTTAACAAACAAACCAACGTGCAACTTAGGATCAAAATAGTTCAGTACTCAACTTAAAATTCACTTAACAGCTTAACATGCAACTTAGAAAATCAATTAACTTAAATCAGCATGCCACTTAAAACCCTTATTAAAATAGTTCACTAATCAACTTAAAATCTACTTAACAACTTAAAACACGCAACTTAGAATATCAATTAACTTAAACCAGCATACACCTTAAAATCATAGTTAAAATATCACAGTACTCAATTTAAAATCCACTTAACAGTTTAATATGCAACTTAGACTATCATTTAACTTCCACTCATGACTAACTTAACCTAATTAGTTATAACACAGAAACTCTACCGATAGTTATCGGGTTATTTATTGTATAATGCAATAAAAATATATTTTTGTTAAATGAAAATCCTTTTCCCTTCACATAAAAGTAATCTATGGGAATGGGTGGATAATTACGAATTCCCCACGCTCTCTTACAAAAACACTTCAAGCCATATTGCGACAAATTGTATCAAGGGTTGATTTGATCTTGAAGCTGAGGCAGTAATAATTATCTCTCCGCCATTGGCCCTTTTTTTTTTAATTCTCCAATTAACTGACACGTTTCCTCTTCGCAGTTCGTAAATAACGTTCCAATCTACAGGGAGAGCATTTTTCCTTGGAGTTATAAAATTAATATTATCTTTGGACGCCGCTTAATCTTCTTGATAAAACATTGTTGATCACGATGGTCTTGGGGTTAAAATGTTCATGTGTTCAAACCCAACCGGGGTCGACGGAAATATCTTGTGTGGTAAAAACTAGTAGCACAACTTCCTTCGGATGGGGAGTAAAGACGTCGATTGTGGACATGACAAAGAACTCTATGTGGAAATACTTTTACCGGCGAAATTGGTAGACCTTTTCACTCTCGTTCATAGAAATTATCTTGTGCAGTGTGCCGTTACAGAAAGAGCACAGGGAAAAAAAAACATTCGCACTAAATGCACCAACCGAGAACAAAACCTCGATTTTCCTCTTCACTAATGTGAGACGGACAACTCAAATTGTGTAGCCATCAATGAGAGTGGATGTTTTGTACGGCTATACTTACAGTAGCCCCATGACTTCTTTGGTGCTGACTGACAGCTCACAGCTGATGGCTTTGAAAAGCTAAAAGACCAAATTATGTATCCCTACGCCGAACTATATGATCTGCAAAAACATATGTTTAGCAGCTGACAGCCTAAATGCTGACTGTCAGAAGTCAGCTGTGAGCTGTCAGTCAGCACCAAAGAAGCCACGGGGCTACTGTACTACCCCTTCTGATGTACACTGATGGGGTGAGGATTTTGAGTGGCGCATACAAGATTATTTTTGTAAAAAGTAAAAAAAAACAAGTTACTTAGGATCCGGATCAGGAGGTAACTGTTTCTTGACCAGCTTACTTTGTTTAGTTATAAGGAGGAGGATGTGGGTTTGATGTTTACTTTGAGAATGTCGGTAACTACCGAACAGTGCCAACACTTTTGAAAAGAAAATAGTTTTGAGCTTAGAAAGTTTTTGTAAATAACGGGACCCCACCTTTCTTTATTCCTGTATTTTTAAAAAGCTTTTTTTCTGTTACAAACTCTTTCAGGACATTACAAGAATCGAGTGGCCAAGTATGAAGACATGAATGGATGGTATCAGTATGATATTGAGATAATTTATCTCCCCTTAGCAATGGCCTAGTTGTCTATGATGTTAGACTTGTATTGAACTTGATCGCCTTTGACGAGGGAATTTTGGATTCGAATACCAGTTCCTGAGCACACAAATGAGGGATACATTCCCTATAATCTAACCTTCTCATTTATTTAAAAAATCTATATATATTATTATCAGCATTATCTTGTTAAATCCACATTGTTTACATACGCGTTCGCATAACTGGGGTATGCATGTGTATGTTTTAATTTCTAATATCAAGAGAAAGTATTGTGAAGGAAAAAAACCTTTCTAAATATTATGACGAATATGTGAACAATAATAATAATAATAATAATATTTAGCACCGCGTCTTACTACCCGTTCGGGTTATACGCTTTAAGTACTAATTACGCTAATAGATTAGGAATTGGGAAGGTTGAATTAGAGGAAGTGAACCCGCATTTGCGTGGAGGGAGAGTGGAAAACCATTTAGGAAAACCACCCCCCAGCTCACCCGACCGAGATTCGAGCCTCGATCTCCCCGTCCTCAGCAGTGGAGCTCAACACGACAAGCGCGTTAGCCAACTACGCCACCGAGGCGGGTAATATTTGAAAACGAACCCAAATAGTATTTTTTTAAAATTCTGTCTGTCTGTCCCCGGCTAAGATTTCAAAAAGTTTTAATGGATTTGGTTCAACCTTGATATTTAGATATTATAGGGCTGTACCACAAAAGGTTTACTTCTTTACCCTAGCCCTTCAATTAAGGGTGATATAGTGATGAGTAATTTTTTTGAATTCCAAATTTTTCGAAAATGATTTCTATGTTTAAAATGCATAGCTAGGATTTCATTTTTGACACGACAAATAGCATTATATATTCGTCATTGGTTTTTGGTCAACAAATGGCTTTTTAGCGATTTAGCTCAGAATTGATATCGGTAGACTATTTCACATATCAATAATAATATCTTTATTTATCTACAATAAATTAATTTAAGGTTAGTTTACTTTCCACAAATTATAGAAAATTTGAACGTTTGGAAATTGAACTTCAAGAGTAAATTATAAATGGGAATGTGAGAATAATTTTTCATGACAATTAGGAATACCTTTTTAGTTTTATAAATAACAGATAATTTTAAGGTAGCTTTAAAGATAATTTATTTTGGAAAATTTTAATTTTGTTAAATATATTTGAACAATTTGCCATATAAATATATTGAGTATTGTGATTAACAAGATGGTGTGTTTGTTTTTATGAGTAAAACTTATTTAAAGCTATTTTACTTAAAAAAACATATTTTTGAACATTTTCTTCTAAGCTATAATACGATAAATTTTATGCGATTGTGTAGTACCGTTTATTTTTCAACATAGTGTTAAAACATATCTAAAAACTAACTCAACCCACGTTATCCCTCCACACCACCTTATAAGGAGCGAAACATTTAACGCCCGTGGTCATAAAGTAAAGAACTGCATCGAGAACTTCCTAAAATACATCTAATTTCAGCCGACACTATTTAATTCTGTGAGTTTATTGACTCTAGAAGAGAAGCAGTGATATAGTTGAGTTACGGCCCTTCTCAACCAATAATCTCGGGAGGGGGTGGGGGTGTTTGGTAGACATATCCCTTAATTGCCGGGGAGGCTAGACAAAATTATGGATACTAAACACCTCTAGATGCTCTCTGAAGTGCTTTTTATGGTAACACAGCCTTCTAATTTGTATTTGTACCTTAATTTTGATATGGTTTGAACCATAAATAAAGCCAGATGTATTTTGTTCATAAAATATCTCTGGGAGGGGTTTTTGAGCCCTAACCTCC
>CABFVZ010000447.1:361000-371947 GCA_902151445.1 Timema monikensis | reverse complement strand
CCCCTCCAAATATTTAGTCTTTTGTTGTTAGACTTTTCTTTTAACTTAAATTTTAAACAATATGTTTTAACGTAAACTGAGTATGCTATGTCAGAGGTCGGTAATAAAATCCTATCCACTGATACCTTATTCATCGCTGTAGGCTTTGTATTAGTTGAGAAAAAGGAATGTTGACCTGGCATTCCACACATTCACAAGTTGTGATTAATACACGTCTTGTCTGAGGTGAAGGAAGGGTTTGGTAATCAGATAAATTTGTGCCGGGACCGAGGATTGAACCCCGAACCCCCAGCACAGAAATCCAACACCTTACCCCTAGACCACCAACTTATGGTTTTATGGATTAGTAAGGTAAAATTAATAAGAAGTATACCCGCATTTGCGTAGAGGGAAAGTGGAAAACAGATTTTGGGAAAACCCCCTTCAGCTCACCCGACCGAGAATCGAAACTCAAACTCACCGCCATCGTTTGTCTAACCTGCTGCGAGAGTAGCGCGTTAGACCACGCGGACACCGTAGCGTGTAATTTTTGTATTTCTTAACGATGACTAAGGTTCGTCAATGTTCACGTGAGTTTCTTACGGACACCCCTGAATTTGTGTCTGTTCTGTAGACAATGTCAGGGCTATCTTGTGTGTCGCGTGCTTTTAAGACGTTTAAACTGTTTTTGTTTTTGCAAGAAAAATGGCAAGAATTGATCAGACTAGCACACTCTCCATTCCGCGGAACAGAGTAAAAAAAAGGTTATAAAAATTGTACTGTGTGAACTGCTACTTTTTTAAAAACAGTTTGCGCAGCAGTGGCAGCTCGTGTATAGACACTGCGGAACTGCAGCACCCCCTATTTACACTTGATATTATCGATAACATTAAATATAATGAGTCATTTTTTCTTTAATTCTTTCTTTATTTTTGTAGTACAATATATATTCCTTAAGCTTAATGTCAGTACTCCAGTAGCCATCTCCCAGTTTATAAAAAATATAAAAAATCTTTGTATGGAACTGTGCGCTTCACAGTGCCAGCGACATGATGTTTTGACTGTTGTGCGCATGTCCACATAGGAGAGGGTGGGGAGGAAGGCGGGACTGCCAGGTAGAGAGAGCACTGTTGCTCTCGCAGTGCCGGCTCTAGCGTGATGGTGGTAGGAACTCAGAGTGTGTTGCGCTTAAAAACCGTGTACCATATTCTTGAATGTGTTGAATTCTTGAGTGTAGAATTTGATTATTATTCTGCTTCCAGCTAATCTATTTGATTCATTTTTTTTTCGGTTCTTTTATTTAACAGTAAGACTAAATGCGCTTGCAGTACTTTCAATGGAGAAAAATGTCCTCAATTGTCATCCAGAGATCAAGGAGAAAATTATTGAACTTTTTGCGCAAATTAAAATAAGAAAAATGGATTTCACTTTTAAATGAATAGATCAAGCTTGAACTCTAAAGTAAGTAAAATATGTTTGGTTTTTTTATGTTAAGATTTTATCAGGTTCCTGAATAAATTTTATTTCTATACAAGTCTTTTTCCTTTTACAGAATTTTAAAACAAAGGCTAAAAAATCTCTGGAGCAGCGCCCCACTAATTTTAGCTACGAGCCGCCATTACTGCGCAGTCATAACTGAGTAATAAAATGTTGCGTATGGGCAGGGCTTTGGGCTATTATAGTTTCGTCTGGTTGCATCTGCAGCTGAAAATGTTACGCGCCTTTCACAGTCTCGTAAAATATGGTTCCTTTCATGCATCACATATTCACCAGCGTCTGTCAGACGCGTTTAGTCACGAGGATCACATTTAAAAACAATGGAACCTGTCAGTAGTTTTCGAAAAAAAACTAAAAACAACTCAAATTAGGATTTAATAAAATACCAAGATAGAAGAAATCAATGCTATATTTTATTATTTATTAATTTGAGGTATTTAACGTGCACATTCTGAACAGAATGATTATATCAGCACTTGAGAATCACATACCTTCCAGGGTTATCTTACATGTCCACAATCGACATGTAACCGACGATTTTACTTCCCCTCCGAAGGAAGTTGTGCTACGGATTTTTATATCGCTCAAGAAAAATGTTTCAACCCCGGATGAGTTTGAACCCACGAATATCGGGCCTTGAGACGACCACTTTACTCCAAAACCACCGAAATTGACCAAGGTTATACAAATGAAACACGAATCTTGGGGGGTGGGGGGAGCAGGGGGGGAGAATGGTTATAAATATGTAAATCAGCCGTATCTGTATGATAGTCTTTAAATTAAAAAACGACACCTAGACACAGGGATCAAACCCCGGACCTCTGGCTTAGCGCTCCAACGCAATAAGCTATCCAGGGATCGTCCCTTGCTCAGTGTCATTCTTCAATCATAGTTTCAAGGCCGAATGTGTGAATATCACTGTCCGCTAAGAGCTATCGTTGATACCACAACCGACAGTGACTCGGTAGTGACATCATGCTACCGACAGTGACTCGGTAGTGACATCATGCTGCCGACAGTGACTAGGTAGTGACATCATGCTGTCGACAGTGACTAGGTAGTGACATCATGCTGTCGACAGTGACTCGGTAGTGACATCATGCTGCCGACAGTGACTCGGTAGTGACATCATGCTGCCAACAGTGACTCGGTAGTGACATCATGCTACCGACAGTGACTCGGTAGTGACATCATGCTGCCGACAGTGACTCGGTAGTGACATCATGCTACCGACAGTGACTCGGTAGTGACATCATGCTGTCGACAGTGACTCGGTAGTGACATCATGCTACCGACAGTGAGAATCGTTCTTTATTTTTACCCAGAAATATTTGTAGTTTTATTAAGTCGTGCTTCAATAAACTGTTGTGTGTTTGCTGAGATATAATGTCACATGGAATAACATTCCCTAATGATGTATCGCTACCGGTGTACATTGTGTGTCAGTTCACCCTGGGGTCCGCGACGGCATGGCTTTGTTTAACCCAGCGCTAGAGCTTTATTCCAAATTTGAATCGATTGTTTAATACTTTACAAGATAGATTTTAAATGGTTATAAAAGTACATGACATCACCTCAAGATTTGTGTTAGTTTGTTTATCAGAGTTAACTAATGTAAAAATAGCGTTATGTTTAGTAATACTTAGTGAGTGGAGACGATAGAAAGCTCACAAGAGAGAAATCTCATATTAAAAGCTCACAGGGAAAAAAATCAACACCTGCATAACGTGGCAACATGGCAAACATGTATCGTAAACAAACAATAGTAGTTAGGTTAGGTTAGGTTAGGTTAGGTTGATAACTGGCTAGTTCATGAAACTCACGATACTTGTAATTTTTGAAAAATAATATAGCCTACAATTCTTGCAGTGTTGCCAAATGGCACTCAGAGACTATCATTTGTTTAAAAACCTGTGTCAAGCTCAGATTAGTAAAAAGACTCCAACTCCCTCTTTACTTTCATCATTATTCCTCCTTAATCAGCTTCCATTCTTCTCCTCTCATTTGCACACTTTCTGTTATCTTCTCCTCCCATCTCTTCCTTGGTCGCCCTTGCAGTCTCCCTCCCTCCCCCTCACCTTGATGCTCTTTTGATACTCAAAAGCTGGTACACGAATTCAATCTGAGCTCTTACAATGCGTAGCAACTTTAGGGGTACGCGTGCCACAGTTTGGGAGACAATTGATCAGCGGATAGTCTGTACTAGCACTGAAGAGTATGATTTACCTAACCCTTGAATGTACCGTTAAGTTTATTATCATAGTTACAGAGTCTCTGTTTTTATCATGTCCAGAGTGTACAATGATTGTTCCTGGAGCTCTGTTTAAAGATCGAGAGAGATCTATAAACATGCCTCTCTCTCTCTCTCTCTCTCTCTCTCGGAAGATGCCCTCTGAAACAGACCTCAAGAGTCCAGACCTGGTGTAAGGTCTGTTTAACAGCTCGTCTTGACTTAGAAGATGGCGGACATCTTGTCTCGAGGGGACTTTATCAAGGACGAGGGTTTATGCGGGAGAGTTGCTTCTTTTTTTTGCTGACGGCTTCGATAAGATGGACATTAATTACTTCCCTCCCCTCAACAACGTTAGGGTTATACGCGGATTCACGCTAATGAGGTGGGATTGAGGAAAGTAGAATTTAAGAGGAATTACACAGATATTTTTATTCCCAGCGGTGCTATTAAAACCAATAATATGGAAACATTTAGCCTAAGTCAATATCGAACTACGGACCCTTCAGTCGAGAGTTCAGGCACATTTACTCACACTGCCAGACGCTTTGACCCACAATGATCTTTTCAAGGAAATGAACTGAAAATATATATTTATAGTATCACGCAAATAAAAAGAGAACAAAATATATTCGCAGAAACGAATTCCCTCCGTTACCCCGTGAAGACATAGCACCAACAAACAAAGTTCTAATATTAAGTCGGACTTGCTTCGTCTCGGATAAACAAGTTCTTTGAAACGGACCATAAACCTCCCGCTGCTGAGATTATACATTCTCATTTTACCTCTTCACACTCTAGCCAATATATCCTCATTATCCCCTCCACACACCAGCCAATATCTCCTCTCTACACGCTATCCGATATCTCCTCTTTACCCCTCCACACACTAGCCAATATCTCCTCTCTACCCCCTCCACGCACTAGCCAATATCTCCTCTTTACCCCTCCACACACTAGCCAATATTTCCTTTGTTACCCTTCATTCCTTGATAAAACAATTTCGAATTTCACTCAGTCTGTTTTTATATATTTTAAGATTTTTCATGATGGATGGTAGTGTAATTTGTGCCCTGAGCCAGGTTACTGGAATGTATGTAAAAAACTAAATTCGTACGTTGCATCAACCATATTGGATCCGACAACTTAAATTTTTCAAGTTTAGGATTGTTCTCATAAATATGGTATGCTTTACCGCGTTTATACCAGATTTAATCTCTCCGGGGTTTCGGGAAGTGGGATAATGACTCCTGTAAGGACATGCAACCGCTTTGATTCTATATAATATGTTATGACGTGTTAATTTAATTAATAACAGGGCGTTAAAATATTACGTAAGCACATTTTTAGCCCCTCCCTCACCCGTTGTAAGCAAAAATAAGTAAATTCATGAACCTCCCCCCCCCCCTCTCCTTGCTTACTTTCATACAATTTTGCCTGAACATACAGTAAGACGGATTGATAAGATAAATTAAAAATTCATGCCATTTATAAAGTGCTGGTAATTTATAACATAGAGGTGTAAATTAATATTGCGAAATAATTATCTATTAACATTGGTATACAATGAATTTAAATTTATTGAACAGGTAAAATTAAAACAAATTATATTAAAAAAATATTACATTATAAAAACTTAAAATTTTACTTTACTTTTAATTGAAGTTATAAAAAAAATATTATTAGTGAATAGGTGTACATGAATATTATATTTATAAGAAAAACCTTAACTCCATTAAATCCGATGATCAAGGTCTTTGAATTCACGTCCAAACACTTTCAATTATTATGTTTCTATTGTTGTGGGACCCGCCTCGGTGGCGTAGTTGGCTAACGCACGAGTCGTGTTGAGCTCGACCGCCGAGGACGGGGAGATCGAGGTTCGAATCTCGGTTGGGTGAACTGGGGGGTGATTTTTCCTAAATGGTTTTCCACTCTCCCTCCACGCAAATGCGGATTCACTTCCTCTAATACAACCTTCCCAATTCCTAATCCATTAGCGCAGTTAGTACTTAAAGCGTATAACCCGAACGGGTAGTAAGACGCGGTGTTAAATAAAATAAAAATATTGTTGTGGGGGGAGGGGGGGGAGGGGGAGAAGACCTAGGTCACTCAAGCTTTGGCTTTCTTCTACAGGCTTCTCCACTTCTTCCTCGTTTAGCATCTTCTTTGCTGCCCCGAAGCTGCCCCAAGTCTAAGCGGCTTGCAATGCACCCTCCCTCAATTATGCCCGTCTTCATTATACATATAATTATTTCTATCGCGTCTCAATAACCCAAAGATTTACAATTTTTTTCAACTCACGGCACACGCTGAACAAGGCACTAAAATTGTCAAGGCACACCAATAGTTTTTTTTAAGGAGAGATAATATTATTATATTTAAAAAAAAAACTGGTGTTAAGATTGTGTTTAGTAAAGTTCAATAGTTAAAATTCTCCGCCAGGAAACCAGGAGATAATTAAATACATATTTAATTTACGTGGTGCAAAATAAAAAAGCTATTATAAAAAATAAAACAGTGAGCCGTGTTCTAAATTTGACAAACATAGAGGACTGATACTCGAAATTTAAAAAACAAATGAGTGTGTTAAAGCGTGCTTCAAAAACATTTCCAACACTGCTCAAGTGCTTTGGTGCATCGCCACTTACGATAAGCACTAAAACACGTGAATACATGGAATGAGTCGATAATTTAAACATGAGAAGAAGGAAAATGAGAGAATATTTAAAATACAAGATAAAAAGAGATTAATAATTAAAATTAAAAGAAAGATTAAGACAACCGTTAAGACAGGAGAGCAGTTAGAAGGAGTTTATATCGAGACAACAAATTTGGGTTTCATCCACTTCGGTGGTCGAATAGATCAAGGCGTCACTCTCACAATAGACTGGACTGTCGATGACAAAGATATCGGGATTCAAATCCCACTCAGGTGTATTTTTTCATTTTTTAGTCATTTATTTGAGGTACTTAACGTGCACTTTCTGAACCCACTTAATGGCATAAGCATACTAGAATTTCTATGAGCGAGAGCTAAATTACATGACAATTTATCCAGGAAAGACATTTTCACCCCCCTTCCAGGGTTCTTGTATCCAAGCAAGCCACAATCGACATGGGACCGACGACTTTACTTCCCCTCCGAAGGAAGTTCTGCTACGGAATTTTATCTCTCAAGAAAAATCTGTCAACCCCCGACTAGGTTTGAACCTACGAACATCCTGATGCGAGCACTTTACCCCAAGACCACTGAGGGTGGTTTTCCTCGAATGGTTTACCACTCTTCCTCCTACACTCAGCCGGGGTTCGAGCCCCAATCGCCCCGTCATATCGGCAATTCAGTTTATTGCGAGACTGACGCCTTAGAACATGGATTCCTAAACCTTTTAGACCGAAGGAGTTGTTGCACTAGACAAAATAGATTCTGGAGCCCCCATAGCAAATGTTCACATTGATATCATGAACAATTAACAACATGATAGGCCATTAGCAAGCCTGCGATGGCATGGTCATGTGATGAGGATAGAAAAAGAGAGGATGCCAAAGAAAATGTTGGAAATGAAGTTTGTAGGTAAAAGACCACAAGAGAGGCAAAGAAACAGATGGGAGGAGCAGATAACAGAAAATGTGCAAGTGGGAGTGTAGGATAGAGGAAGATGGAAGCATTTTATTAAACTGACCCGAGGCACAGGCTAGAAACAGTTGACGGTGATAGTCCACATACTGAGACATGTTATTTTGACGAAGATAATTATAGAGGGAGATGTGGAAGGAAGAAATTCAAGAGCAAGACCAAGATTTGACTACACGAATCAGATAACAGACGATGTTGGCAGAAGAAGGTACCAAATATGTTAAAAATTTGGCCCAGGATAGGCAACAAGTGGAGATCTGAAGCAAATCCAATCGCAGGATTGATGATCTAATGACGGTGATGATTCAATAGTGACAGTTGAATTTTAAAAGTATAAAAACAAACTGAAAACATAACATGTCCTTTATTCATATTTGGCAATCCCGATTATTGATGCTATTTTAGAGTGTGAAAAACAAATGAAGAATAATATAAGAATACCTAATGGAGCCTGAAATAATAATGGAGCAGTTATAGTTTGAGAAACACTGCCTTAGACCATTCGACCACAGAAGTTGGTAATTAAGAATGAGCATCGATGAGATGGTCGATGTGTTCACCATCGATGGTGAATGACCGATGTTTTGAGACCATCGATGTTTTATTGTACTATCGATACTTTCTTTTTGTAGATTCAAAGTTCAAACTAGGGATAAACATCGATAGAAAAGTATCGATGCAAAAAAAAAACCTAACTACAGTAGCCCCGTGGCTTCTTTGGTGCTGACTGACAGCTCACAGCTGACTTCTGACAGTCAACATTTAGATGTATAACTAAATTTTGACCGTCAGAAGTGAAAGCTGCTAAACACATGTTTTTGCAGATCATATGGTTCGGCGTAGGGATACATAATTTGGTCTGGTAGCTTTTCAAAGCCGTCAGCTGTCAGTCAGCACCAAAGAAGTCATGGGGCTACTGTAAACCATAGAATAAAAAAAGTATTTTTTATTGGTTTTAAAGCAATTCTAAAACACTTTTTGTAGTCCACTAATTGTCTTTGTCTGGCTCCTACTAAAACATCGATGGTTCCTCTCCGATGTAGACATCGATCGATGTTTTGCTATCGATACTCATCCTTACTGGTAATTAACTTCCCATCCCTCTTCACAAAACTAGCTTCTATGCTCTCTTTTTACTGTTGTCGTAGTTCCTGGAATGCTCTTGAAATAAATCATAAAACTGCTGCCACAATAAAATCATTACAGCATAAGCTTGCTCTAGGCCTACAGACATTCTATCGATCGTCGAGGTGAGGGGAAATATAAGGGTAAAATGTGTGTGTGTAAAGTAAAATTATTATTATTATTATTGTTATTATATACATTTATTTAATCTATATAGCTACTAATTAATATTATCAGCATTGTTTTCTTTTCTAATTATTAATTGCTATCTCCATCATGTTTAGATATAGCCTATAGCGTTGTAAATGACATGGAATGATTGATTTATTTTTGTTTTTTTCTCCTTTAGCTATACTTTATTCATTTATTTTATTTTAATTTATTCTAAATTTACAATAATATATGGGGTCAATTTTTAAAAATTAATAGTAGTATTTTTTGTACAGGTATTAAAATTAGTTTTTAGCACGTAAGTATTAGATATAGATTCCTTTTTTTAAAAAAAAGGGTAAAGTGTAAGAAAAGTCACTGGCCTTAACTTCGCCCAAATTAGACGTTTTATTATTATTATTATTATCATTAATAATAATAAATTTAAGAGAAAAAAAGCACAAATAAGTAAAGTGAACTAATCAATCCTGAAAAAATACTGTTTATTATTTAAGGCAACCACACCTGGAAACGAACCAGGTCCCTCTATACATACACCTTTCCGGCCTCAAGGATAGTTCACGGACGATCAGTCGAGATTATCCTGTGCTCACGATCTATCTTAGTACCATCACGTGCCGATCATCAGTAGACTCGTACATTTAAGCACATATTCAACTCAGGTGGTAATTTTACCGGGCGGGAGAGGGGGGTGAGGTGACCGTCACTTCCTGTCTGTCCTTGTAAGGGTTCCTCAACCCACTCATCTATATCCGCGATGTATGGTAAGTACCCCATCAGAGGAACTACACCTCCGGCCAAGACATTGGTTATGCGCGGCGTGACAGTCATTTCGACCCGGTAGTTACCGTCGTGTCATTTTATTGCACTATTAATTATAAACCGTAATGATGGTCGAGTGGTTAGGAGGTAGACAGCAGGTGTAATGGAACCTGGTTTGACCCCGCGTGCGGTATAAAGTAAAACGGCCGTTCTCTTTATTTCTTGTCATTTTTGGGGACAGCCATTCTAATTCCACTGCCATGATCAGGGGGGCGTAATTAATATTTAAATGGAACATAATACACCTGCTAGTCTTGTTATAATCAAGTCTTTGTACAGTGCCAATAAATTAGGTCTATGAAATGTACCGAGATAATATTTACTTACACGTAAAGGTATCTGCACTCTATATGTCATTAGGAAATCGAAAAACCATTTCCACTATTACAAAAGTACTCCAGCTATCTCTATCTTGAGCTAGTTCTATCCAGTCCACCTCATTACGCCATATCCCTATCTTGAGCTAGTTCTATCCGGTCCACCTCATTAAACCATATCTCTATCTTGAGCTAGTTCTATCCAGTCCACCTCATCACATCCCTATACCTGTCTTGAGCTTGTTCTATCCAGTCCACCTCATTAAACAATATCCCTTTCTTTAGCTAGTTCTATCCAGTCCACCTCATTACACCATATCCCTATCTTGAGCTAGTTCTATCTCTTTCAGGGCCATTATAACGTTATCCTCCCACCTGCGTCTAGGTCTTCTCAATGGTCTCTTCGTACTGGTTTAGCCAGTCAATAGCCTGAACAAGGTTCTAGAATCTTCCATTCGCGCTGCATATCCTGTCCACCGTTATCTACCAGACTCGATTATCCTAGCAATATGTTGTGATGAGAAGAGGGTATGTAACTTATCATTATGTAACCAACTTTCTTCACTCCCAAGAGTAGCCTCATCCCTTTTTGAACCAAATATCTCCCTAAACACCTTGTTTTCGAACATTCTAAATTGATTTTCTTCATTTAAGGTGAGAGAACACGTTTCACAACCATAGAGAACCAATAAAATTATTGCTTTGCATATAATATATGAGTTTTACATTCCTGGACAAAGTCGAGATATCAACAACTTACGTACAATGTGTGTGTGTATATATATATATATATATATATAATACACAGGGTGTTAAAAGGGGTTCAGAATTTAAGGATCTTGTAGTACTCATTAAAATGTGTAAAAAAGTGATAGTAAACCAATCAAAATGGATAAACAAAAGATATATATATATATATAGGTACCGGAACGCACTACTAGGGGGTTTACCCCCTTTTTTTTTTTAATTTAAGCTTCAAAATACGTGTTACTAAGTCATTACTTCCTTCTGAAAACAGAAGAAAATGTTTTAAAATCCAAGTGATTGTGTTCGAATGAATTTCATGTTAGCCTTAATAGAGGTACTGGAACGCCGTTCCGCCGCGTTCCGTCAGAAGTTAAGTGCTCTCTCTCTCTCTCTCTCTATATATATATATATATATATATATA
>CABFVZ010000447.1:293977-359314 GCA_902151445.1 Timema monikensis | reverse complement strand
CCCCCTAGATTTTCGTTTCCTCTTGCGTTAGCGTCATCGATCGATGCCGGTAGGCGGGGGAGGATTTTCGAATACGCCCGCTTGGCAATAGAATTTGGGGGGGGAGGGGGGAAGAGCTCGGAGTCAATTTGAAAGCTAACTCGATTGACGTGCGGCGCGATATTTAATTAATTATCAATGTTAATTGATTGCCGTCCAAAACGGCTCGGTGTTTAAACGCACAGCTCCCAAACTTAGGCCGTGTTGAAAGTCAAATATTTTTTTACATTTGTTTATAGTTAAATAACTACACCACTTTCCAACCAGACTGAGATTCCAGAAATTATGTCAGTGTGGGAAGGGTCTAAATAGCACGCAGCCGTACCCGTCCCGGAGTACTTAGTTCGTATCCTGACCGGGTTAGTATACGGCCTGATAGCCCTATATTCGCGTAAGTCAGTTTATATCCCGGTGCTGAATTTAAATATTTAAAGATATCGTGTTCGAGCTCCAGGTAGTTTCCTGTTCCCTTCCAACGATTGGACTAGGTTTAATTTAAATTAAAGATAACATTAATATTTAGGGTTTAGTCCCTTAGCCCTGTCTAGTGCAAGTCTAAAACCTATTTTGTGGGATGATGGGCAGGAAGGTGAAAGTGGTGGCGTGGTTTCACAACCAACCAAAGTATCCTTCCGCGCCAACAAGAACAGACGGTCACAGAAACCGTAGATGGCGTTAACTACCGAACAGGTCTGAGGAAAAATCATACGTTCGGAAATACCAGTTTTCTCGAGAACGAGTGACATTTTTATAATAATATTTTCAACACCTCTTCTAAGATAATGTATCGATGTTTATTAATTGTTACATTTTCATATTTTTTGTTATGAAGCCAGCAGTTTTCTATTGAAAAATGTCAAAATTATCGATCTTTGATCACCAATAAAAATATAGAGGAGGTATGTATATAAAAAATATAACTTAATCAACATGCTTCTATTCTTGAACAAATCGATTCCGAAAATAAAATTGCAAAACAATAAAAATTCTTGAAGATAACCGTTTGTTGCCACGTCTCTGCATTTTTACGCTAAACGAAAAGGGACAATCACCTTAATTTATTCCACACTTTCATTCAAATTAAGATTTGAGGTTGAGTAGGAGTGACTTGCTCATCTCCGACTCTTTGAATGCGCGAGTGTTTAATACATGTCCACACTAGGAAGTGCACCCGCATTTTCGTGGAGGGAGGGTAGAATAACAGTTTTGGAAAAACCACCCTCAGTACACCCGGCCGCGAGATTCAAACCTTTGTCTCTCCACTATCGGCAGTTTAGTCTATTAAGAGAGTAGCGTCTTAGACCATCCGGCCACCGAAACGGGTCCATAATTCTGTCGGAAATAAATTCAAATTAATATAATAGTTATTATTATTTTATTATCTAACCATAACTGCACTCTCTAGAACAAAAAATCACAACTTGTGAATGTGGGGAATGCCAGGCCTCCACCGTGGTTCGGATCCCACGTTAAACTGTAGGTCCTCCATTTCATCTCACAATCACCCTACCACTACACATTAGCGTAAGTTCTTACAACCCGAACGGGTAGTAAGACGTGGTGCTAATAATAATAACATAGAACCAAAAAGGTTTTTTTTTGCGACAGTCCGTGGTGACCTTGGGATGTTGACCCCCCCCCCTGTCAAATCCGAGCCTGATTCGGTCACGATAAAGCCCTCTCAGCTTAACTCACACGCGGTATATTTATTAGAAACACAGCCGTGTGGGAGGGTCATCCACATCTGGGACCGCTGTCACACGAAACAATTCCTCCTCGTGATGTAAATGAGACCAAGTCTGTAAACAAATGAACAGCGTAGCGCGCGCGCTCGCTCATTTGTCTTCGTTTTATCTACGGCCGCTTCTTACAGAATGTGAATGATTAGTAATTAGTAGTATTTTGACAGTAACATATATTACTTCAACCTCCATAGCTTTTCACCCGTTCCGGTGGTCGAATTGTCTAAGGCGTCACTCTCGCAATAGGCTGGGATGACGATGAGATAGGTTTTTATAACTGCATCTTACTACCCGTTCGGGTTATACACTGATGGGGTAAGGAATGGGGGAGATAGAATCTATAATAAATGTATCCACGTTTGCGTCGAATAACCATACAGGTTTCCTCAGTTATCCCAACTCGGGAGTCGATCCCTGACCTTCCAGTCAGACCAGACGATACTGACGCCTCGGTCCGCGTGTCCACGAGTGGGATGAGTGAAACTTTACTCAATCATAGCATGAATCACTAATATAGCCCCGAGATTACATTGTTTTAATAAGTGAATCACTCGCAGTTGATAAACATCCTCTCCCCTTGTCCAGACAGCAGATGTGACGTCGCTGACAACGGCTGAGACTGATTGAAGATCTACACCCGATATCATCGCTGAGGGAATTGAAGATCTACACCCGATATCATCGCTGAGAGAATTGAAGCTTTATCTTCACTCTCTCTCAGTTAACTACTATTGCCAAATCTCCTAGCTCTCGTGTGTTTGAAGGGCACTTTCTAAACACAACAGTTCAAGTACCCGCATCGCTGGTCGCATGTTCTAACGCGCTACTCTTTTGTTGGACTAGACTGCCGATGATTGGGGGGGGGGGCCAAGGTTCTAATCCCGGCAGGGTGTACTGAGGGTACTTTTTACAAGATGGTTTTCCACTCTCCCTCCACGCAAATATGGTTACACTTCCTGTAAAATATAAGCATCCTAATCCCTAAATACATTAGCGTAATTAGTACATAAGCGTAGAACGCGAACGGGTAGTAAGATGCGGTGCTAAAAAAAAGGAAGTAGAGTGCTCCCAAGAGTAAATATACTCGCATTTGCGTGGAAGGAGAGTAGGAAAACATCAGTATACCTGCCAGGGACTCAAACCCTGATCTCTCCATCATCGGTGACCCAGTCTCTTGTGAGAGTGACGCCTTAAACCATGTGACAACCAATGCTTTTAATTAACCTGATGGGAAAAGGATGAGTAAGGTATAATTTAGAGGGAACCTACCCTAATTTACTAGGAGCGAAAAGTGGGGGGGGGATACATTTCAGTACATCCAGCCGGGGTTTTGAACCCTTGATTCCTCATTACCGATGAACCAGGCTTGACACTTAAGTCCGCGCGTCCATCAATACGAGCCAAATATCGACCACACGCACCCATCCGTATAGCCCAGTAAATCCCCCCCCCCCTGCGGGCCGCGTCTAACAGAGTCACGTGACAATCCCTGTCAGAGGCTGAAGTGTGTTGCGTGCGAGTGAAGAGCTGTGATTGGTCGAGCCACGTCGTCACCGTGCCCTAAAGTGGTCTCCTCTCACCACTCAATCACAATCACAATCATCATCATCATCATTGTGAGATTCTCGGTGACAACCGACATCCTCATTCGGTCAACAGGACCTTCTCAAACAACCACGGGGATACAGGAATAACGAAAAGATGAGGTTTAGGACGTCATCCGATTGGCTGATTAAAAAAAAGATATACATTTGAAATTATTTAACGTGCAAACATACTGATTATATCAGTATATCAGCTACAGGACTTATAAAACTAGCTTGAATTTTTTTTAAATAAACAAAAGTAAGTTACAGATGCACCCCCCCCCCCTTTTCCCCCGTAAATATTTATTATTGTAAAACCAGAGAGCCACATTTCACCAACGATACATTTTTTGGTCATACCAGTAATCAAATCCGGGACCTTTAGCTCGGTAGGTAGACACACCACCACTGAAATAAAGCGTCGTACTCAAGGCGAATTTGAAGCCATTTTGGCGAGTTGCATCTTGGCTTGAAGCACTATAGTAATAATAATAATAATAATAATAATAATAATAATAATAATAATAATAATGCTCGTCTGGGGTCCATCACTTGTAGCCCAATAGTGGAAAGATTAGCCCGTACTAATCTATCGTAAGGGAGATAATGAGTGTGAGGGTGTGGAACTAGTTGAAACATTTAAACCTCACTTAAGCCTAATTTAACAAACCCTGGTGACCTTTGGGGTACTTTATATTTTTAAACTATCAATTAAGTGCATATTGGTAAAGAGAAAGATTTAGAGAGTAAGCAAAGTCTATATTAACTTGTAGTAATAAACAAAGCCCACTATATTATTTTATAGTAATAAACAAAGCCCACTATATTATTTTATAGTAATAAACAAAGCCCACTATATTATTTTATAGTAATAAACAAAGCCCACTATACTATTTTATAGTAATAAACAAAGCCCACTATATTATTTTATAGTAATAAACAAAGCCCAATATACTATTTTATAGTAATAAACAAAGCCCACTATATTATTTTGTAGTAATAAACAAAGCCCACTATACTATTTTATAGTAATAAACAAAGCCCACTATATTATTTTATCGTACTAAACAAAGCCCACTATACTATTTTGTAACAATAAACAATGCCCACTACATTATTTTATAATAATAAACAAAGCCCACTATATTATTTTATAGTAATAAACAAAGCCCACTATATTATTTTATAGTAATAAACAAAGCCCACTATATTATTTTATAGTAATAAACAAAGCCCACTATATTATTTTGTAATAATAAACAAAGCCCACTATATTATTTTATAGTAATAAACAAAGCCCACTATATTATCTTATACTAATAGACTAAGCCCATTATATTATTTTATGCTGACAGGTGTGAATTTATCTCTGTTTACGTTATAGATGTCATTTATCACTAGTTGGCGTTAAAATACATTTTAGTGGCTGTTATAAAAATGATTATATTTTGAAATACTGTATGTGATATTTAGTGAGATATTTCAAATATGTCATAGTAAATATAAGTTTTCTTCTTCCTTGGAAATGTTTCCAAGATGCGAAAGTTATTGTGAGGCGCGGGAATTTTAAGCGAAAAAGATTTGACCTTTAAATTCAAAGTTTAAATCTTCACATCTCTACATTTTATTTAAAAAAAACCCAATAATTTACATACACTGAGTTTAGTATGAATGAACTCCTAAAGGCCCTTTCTCCTATCAGAATCCTACTATATAGTAGGGTTGTGGTAGTAAAAAAGACCTTTAAGATGTTGATTCCTACAGTAGTGACTGCGTGTTCTGTACCAGAGGTGTGAACTCACCCTTGTTGGCACAGCAGCGGCCGCACCTCCTTCTGGAGTGAGTAGACCGGACATGGTCCGTGAGGCCGGTGTTAGTCCCTCGCCAATCAGGGGACGACCCTGTGACACTCCCGGGGGACGAACCCGGCACCTCCAACCCAGCATCTCCCTTCGTCTGGGCGTCTAGACCTGTAGAGCCCATCTTCCCGGCGCACTCCTCCGCATCAGCGTTGCCCAGCCGCCCAGTCTTCGTCAGCGTCCCACTGCGGTCCTTGTTGAGGAACGTCCCTATGGAGTGACGCCGCCTCCCGTTGGCGGAGGAGCCCGGCGAGGGGATCGTCATGGCCGCCGTTATGTTGTAGTACCTGGCGTCACCGCCCCTGCCAAGGAAGACCGCTGGTGAGGGATCCGGGGGTTCCTGACGGGGGGCATCAGTTACCGGGATGTACACCATGTCGCTGCTAAGGGATGACTTGACGTCGGGCGTCGTCTTGACGCTCAGGTTCCGCCGGTGTCTGTGGGGATGGTCGCCCTTGGCCGGGTGGGTGAGGACTGGGGTGGCGGGGGCGACGTCAGAGGGGCGGGGTTCGCCCAGCAAGAGCAATTGCTGCTGGAGGCGGTTGTCGGGGGAGAGTCCAGCGCCGCCACTGGCTGAGATGGAACGCAACAGGGAGCGGAAGCTGCGCCGGTGTTGGGGGGTGTTGGCCGGCGCCAGGGGGAAGGGAGGGGGAGGGGTGTGGCCACCGCCGCCGGTCTCCGAGGAGGTGGGGGTGCTGGGGGCGGACAAGGAGGTCCCCGGTGGCAAGAGCGCCGAGGAAGAGGACGAGGAGTGGCCGGCGCCCATGTTGCGGCGCCTCAGGAGAGAGAAGGGCCTGCGGCAAGGCGTTGGGACGCCCGGGACCGAGAAGTAAGACGGATTGTCTGAAACAAAAGCAACACGTCATTATTATTGTTATTGGTATTTTTATAGCACCGCGTATTACTACCCGTTGGGGTGATTTACTAATTAAGCTAATGTGTTAGGGATGAAGAATGTTGAATGTAGAGAAATTTTACACCCATTTGCGCGGATGAAGAATGGGAAAACCACACTCAATAGAACCGACCTGGATTCGTACCCCGACCTGATATTTTTTCCAAACAGTCTCTGACCTTGGAAATGTCCCTGTGTGTATTTGCATCATATCAACAAATACTGCAGCTGGTATCGCTCGATCCGTGACTGCTGATGTCAATTCTTTGGGTGCGTTCACTTATTATTTCCCTCGCGTCGTTATTAAGATTTCTAACAACCCCTTTAATCCTTCTTTTTTTTCCCTCCTTGAGACGTTGTGCATTTCTCTCCTTTCTACATTTTTTTGTAACGATATTTTCGTTAAATAAAACACGTACAAGATACGTGTGGACGTTACATTTACAGCGGAATGTATAGTAGGGTTGCCTTGAGAGAGTTAGGGAAAATGTTACTAAACATATAACAGCTAATTTCGTAGGTCAATTATTCATGTGATCTACAGCTGTCATTTTTGAATAGATATTATCAACGTCGAAGAAGTAATAATAATTGTATATATCCACTTTACACGAATCTTGAAAGCTTTTGTTTTATTTATATTTTAAACCTACAATCGTAAGACGATTACAGTCTAGCATTGTTATGTGAAACTTATTTTCAGTTGTAAACTAAATGCATATATGTTTAACTCATTAAAAATCCCATCTCACTCCACGGTTAGCGCTTAACAGATAGGTAATACAGCTTTATCCAAACTTTTCGCTGTGCTGAGGTTTTCTGTATTCTTTTTTAGAAAACACGAGAATTGAGTTCAGTGAAGCCGTTTAATCATTTTTTTTTTAAATACAACAAAATTGAAATATGATTACTATATAATGGAAAAATAAACCCCACTATTAAATCGATTCCAATTTAGCTGTTGTCAAACGAAGAATGCATAAAACCGCACTTGGATAAGTTTCCTGGTATTGTATTTAATTCCCATCTCAAGAAAGTGTGAAATTCTCTTTTTTTTTACTACACAGGTTAAGTAAAAACAAACCTTCAAGTATTATTAATTAAATCTATCAAGGGGACTATCTACATTTATTTCTTGATAAATTAATGCACTTTTTCCATTCATATTATTTCATTCCATTTTTATTGAAAGGCGCTTTAATTATACATTTATAGAAGGCATAGTACAAAAAACTTAATTTAAGGGGATGGGGATAAGGAAGGAAGCTAAGAGTAAATGTACCAACATTTTCCTAGAGAATATGTGAGAAATTGAAGTGAAAATTTATCCTAGCTGGTCGTTAGAGTCAAGTCGAAATTTATCTTGCTAAATAAAACCTAAAGCATTTTCATTGGTCGTTGTAAAAATTAAACGTATTCAATTATAGGCGGCATCTTTAATAATTATAATAAATTATATTATTGTTATGGTGTATATATATATATATATATAAATAATTTTGATATATATATTTACTAAATCTAAAGAAGAAATTACAAAGTTGATCATAAAATCATGTTTCAAAACTAATTCTGAAATATTTTTTAACACTTAAAAAGCGTTGAAATATTTTTGGAATTTTTTTTACCTGCCAGCCCTAAAGCTAAGAACTCCTCCTTCGGAATATACACTTTGTGGTTCACAATTCAAAGTTAATTTTCTTTTTAAAAAAGTACACACAACAAATTTAATCAACAAATAAATTGATTTTAAAATCAAAATGTCCAAACAATAACACCAAAAGACAAGTCACAAACAATGTTGCTCCTACAGTTGATAACATTCAATACGAAATGAAAGGGCTGTCGGGTTGAAATATTTTTTTTTCTATTTTTCCCCATCCATTGAATAAGATTTGGAGGGGAGGGGGAGATTTCTTTCATTGTCCATCTCCCTCCACTACCCCTGCCCCCCCTTCTTTCAAGATCCTATTGTTAAGATAGAAGCGAAAAAAAGTGTGACTTTTTTCTATCAAAAGATACCGACAGGATGAGGAAATCTTACAAGAATGAAAAAAAAAAAGTAGATATAGATAGACATAAATTATTGTTAAGAAAGAAAAGATTATTCACCAAAAATAATTTTAATATTTTGTTGACTCCCTATTCCCACCCTTCTACCAGTCAACACTAAAACCAGTTTGAGCAACAATCTTTTTAAAAATATAACATCGAAAAGATCTACAAAAGTGGATTCATTCACACACACAAGCAGAAATGCAACTCTAACAAACTACAAAATAGCACGAGATATATTTCCCTTTTTTTATATTATCTCGTGCATTTCCTGCAACAATATTTTTCAAAACTCCCACTAAAAAAAATTGATAAAGAATAAATCTTACCGAGTGCCTCCATTGTTGACTGACAAATCACTGCGGAAAATCTGTCCTCTTGTTTTGAACGCGCTTATTAAAAAAAAAAGAGAGACAGTAGGCTACCAACTTCACGCGCGCATTGCTAGATGACGGCTACGTGATAGGAAGATTCTTTTTTTCCGTGTCTTCTAAACACACGAGCTTATAGACCTTTTAGTGTCTCATTAGAAATGCGACGTTCGTCGTTTCTCCCCTACCCCTCCGACAAACACTCACCCCCACCACCCTCCTTCCGAACAAATGTGTTTCTACAACACAGTCTTAAACACCATACAAGAACACGCGACGAGCTGGTAAACTTGCGCGCCCTTGCATTTAAATTATAGAATAAATTACGGCTTCGTCTTTGAATGTTTCATTTAAGACGCGAACAGAAAACATTGTTGTCTCCTATAGATTCAATTCTGGATTAATATCACACAAGTTCAAAAACCGAACCCGATATTGTTTGACAGATTTTGATTGTTGCTGCTGTATATTAGTTTAAACTTGTGTAAAAACAAACTTTACACCTATCAACAGTTGAACTTTCAAAATGATTCCTTAATACGATCTTAAATAAAAGTTTGAACGGTTTAAGTAACCACAACTACACTTTATCCCTAGAATCACAACTATAGAAACTTCAGTTGTTGTGAACTTTTAAATTTAAATGTTTATATATAGTGTTTTTTTTTCTTTTTTTTGAAATTAGAACGTTTGTATAATTCAAATCCAGCGTTGTTCGTAAATTTGTCTTCCCTTTCGCTCACAACCAAAAGGCAACACCGCAACCAAGTCAAGACCACCAAGACTAGCCGACTACTGAACTAAACTCAAGACTTCAATCATCTGTTAGTTCTGACGTGGTCTTCAAGGAAGAAACACTCGGTTGTCGAGCGGGAGGGGAGAAGGGAACACACACACATGGGTGAAGTAGGGAGAGCTCCAGATTTACTTTGGATATTTTTTTTTCCGGGCATAGAGCCCCGCCCACCAGAGGGAAATATACTTCTACTCCACCATTCATTTTCTTGTGGGGGTTGCTTCATGTTTTTCCTCCCACCATTCAGGTCTTCTTGTAACAGGATACATCATTCCACCGCAAAAGGGAGCTTCTGCAAAAGGTACTCTCGAGTTGATGGAAAAAACAGACACTCACTACTGTACTATCTTTAATCTGGTATGTTTTCTTAGAACGCTCAAGGTGTCGAGACTTGCACGCGAGGTTGCGTAATGCAAGGCAGATACCAGAAACAAGGATATAGGTTAGATAGAGTTGTGAAATTAATCTCATTTTATTATTGACTGGTAAAGTAAAAGGCATTAACTTTCTCATGGATAAGGAACAAAGAAAAGCGCTAATAGTCGTAAAAATTTAGATCTAAAAATTTAAAAAGGGTGCATGTAAGTCTATGTGTTTACAGATTTCGATTTTTGTATTTTTTAACCTGTTGATTCTTCGCAACACAGCAGTTTAAAAACGCTGGTATAGTCCGTGAAGGTAATACCGCTTCCAATCAGAGTTAACGGAGTGTACGTTACGAATAATAGCTCAGAAATGATAATGGTATCGTCGTAAGAAATTAATTACCTTTAGAATATAAAAATTACAAAGTGCGAACCAGCAAGCGAGCTATAACGACCAAGAGGCCGACGCCATTAGCGAAGATAAAGTGCCAACCTTTGCGGATGGAAGTTGTCATGTGGGCGGCACAGCAAGTCCTCAGGCCGTTAATATCGATTTTCTTAACAGGAGCTGCTATTTATTTATTCAAGCAGCTCCTCATTTTGGTTTTCACTCGGCCGAGTTCTACCCTGTTCCAGATCCATTGCTTCACAGGAATATCTGTAAGGTCAGGGGGATCGAACCCTGGACCTCTGGATCTGTAGTCAGGAACTCTGACCCCAAGGCCACAGAGGTGGTCTAAAAACAACAGTGAGATTGGCAGAACATGTGACTTGTCGTATGAATAAATAAAATTAGATTCATCCACTGTCAATTCTTTCTGTGATGACCCAGATAAAAGGATCCCAGAACGTCGTGTGGATAGAGGTCAAGCTTTTATAAACTAGGTTTTCAGTGACGGGGAGGTTAGGGTTTGAATCCCTACCCGATGTACTGAAGGATATTTTCCCTAAATTGTTTCCCATTCTCACTTTTCACGAATATACTGGCGCATTTCTTTAAGTAGCATCTTAATTGTCCCGTTATTTTAGGTTAGGCTGGGTCTATATTCATGCATAAAACATAGCTAACAGCGGATAGAGCATAGCACGTATTGCTTAAGAAGTTGAAATACATTATTTTCAATGCAAGCTTTCATAATCGATACATAGTAAAGTGTGAACAACCCATAAAACTATTCCTCTTTAACTTCTTATGCGTTATGTATGGAGTGTAGTATATAGATAATCACTGGGCTGTATCAGCCAATGAGAAACTCTAGCCAATTAAACATCAGTATACACAGCGGACGGAAAGTTAGTCTCTGTGTTCATGTTTGAAATGTCTTGTTTGATATCCGCGTATTTTATTTGTGTTTATGTCAATGAATAACATTGAAAATAAAGGGGAAATATTAAATTTTTGATTACGTTATTGAGAAGTAGGTTAACCATAATATTCATGATGATAATAATATTAGAACCAATTAGAAAGCAAATTTGATTCAACAATACAGGCAAAACTTAAAATTATGTCAATTTCAAGTTTCAAAAAATACAGTTTAATTAACGTTTTTAAAAAAAAAAAATTGAACCCTTTATTGAAGTATTATTAGAGACCTTATCTAGCGGCGTAAAGAGGTTATAGCATTTTCTATTAATAAAAGACGATCGATCTAGGACTCTAAGGACTCTAAGGACGTTCCATTATAAACCGTTGTTTTCAACATGAATTGTGCATTGTACGCTTTACACTATTTAATATCTCACCACAAGCTTATGTGCCCGCACAACGCGCGACTCTCGTAGTAAATTAGACTGCGGTTGACTGTACTGGGTATTTTTTTTCTAAAATGGGTTTTCTATACCACCTTCACGCAGATGTGGGTACATCTTCTATATTTCCTAATCCCTAAAACCATTAGCTTAATTAGCACATCAGCGTATAGCCCGAATGGGCTGTAAGGCGCAATGCCAAAAACAACTATTAGCTATGCGTTATACATGCTAGCCTTAGTTTAAACTGTTGTTAGCCAATAATAGCCAATAGGAATAGCAGTAAATATAGTAGGCACCATTTTATCTCATGTCCGGTTATGTTCAACTTTTTTGTTTGTTTGTTATTGTTTACCTAACATATTTGAAAATTTTTTCAAGTGACAATCCAACATGAACAATAAAAACGCCCTCTTTTCATATCTTAATGCACCACACATATATTCTTATTGTATTCTTATTATTGATATCAGTAGACCTCAAGGAATTTTTGGTGAACGTTTGGCCCTCCCGAAAACCAATACAATGGAAGGATTCCTTCCCGTGCCATATTGTATGTAAAGATGGTTGTAAAATAGTGTAGAGCTGTCATGTAGAGTGACTCCTATTGTTTAGTTTTTTTTTTCTATTACCTACGCTAATGGACAAGTGACGATCATGGTAGAATTTAGAGAAAATATACCCTCGTTTGTGTGTAGGCAGATTGAAAATCATTCAGAAAAAACTGTTTTGTTGAAAGAACTAAGAAGAGGACAATAAATTAAAAGTAATCGTACGAAAATCGAAGTCACAAACAATATATTAAACTTTGAGAAAAATATTAAATAAATAATGTTATACAATAGGGTTTGATTAAGTTTTAATATATTCTACCCACCTCCCTTCATTTTCAGGACTTTAAACACAAAATTACATAGATATTAAAAAAAAAAACACGCAACACTTGCTATTAATACAAATGCATATGTTATTTATTGTAAGCTTATATAATAATTTTGTTTTTAAATTTAATCATTAATTTATACAATAGGCAAAAGATTGGTAACAGGTAAAGGAAAATAATTAATCAACAATACAAATATGTCTTATTCAAATAAACATTAGCTGACATGACATCTAAACAAATAACAAACGCAGCTATGAATAATTTTATTTAAGAAGGTAAAAATAATAATAAAAAATCGGTATTCCTTTGAACCTAAAATGGATTTCGAAATAAAATATAATAATGTTGTCTTTGACATTACTTCACTTGTTTTAGAAACACTGAGAGGAAATATATTTTCAGAGATATAGGTAGAAAATGGAAATATCACAGTGTACCAGGCCGAATTTCGAGCAACCAAACTCCAGAGACCGCCACGTCACCCCATCCTGAAATTATACGGGGACAGGACGATACAAAATTGTTTTTTAAGGCCCCAAACTAATCAACTATTAATGTTGCCAGTATTTATGCCTGAAGATAATGAATTAACTTTGAAATTTACACGGTAGCTATAGTTGCATAGTTGTGTCAAAGACTTTTTTTTTAAATAAAGAAGGAAGAAAATAAAAATTACACTCTTTTACATATTGGGAATCTAATAGAACTTCTCCATCTAGCAATGACTCGTGTTCAGTTGCCCACACTATTTCCAAATATGTTACTTTCCCTTTTAAAGACTTAACTCCTTTGTTTTCCCTTTCATAGTATTACATTTATTTTCATCATTAAATATGGCTTCAGCAAAGATTAGTAACATTAAGCATACAACAGCTATCTTTAATCCACTGCCAGCTTGTGCTGCTACGAGGGAGAAATCGTATGAACTAATTTCCCCCTCATGCTACTCAAATCCAAGCGCTTTGATTGGATAACCGCTCTTTGCTAAGAGGAAATGGACCAATCACCGGATGGTAACCCCAGTTTCCTTGTCAAAACACAGCTGGCGGACAAAACATGACACATCTATGACATTTGTTACCTCTGTGTAAAGTTTTCCAGGGTTTACCCAGTTGCAAACACCCAGCTCCACATATTTCTGTTGTATCGGGGAAAGGTGTAATCGAAACCGATAGTTCAGATTCAAACATATATAAAGACATTCTTTCTTATTGATAATGAGTGCTGTGGAAAATATTTTAAGCTACACTCGAAGTGCAGATGAGGACTTTTACGCGATCCTGGGATGTGATGAATCTGCTACAGTGAGTCCAGCCCGCTTCTCGTATTGATTTCTTTAGGTTTAATAATGCCAACATTTTTATTGAGATAGTTCAGAAGAAATTAATTTTTAAGGTATATAATGAACAAATATATGGATCTCTAAAGTAAGCTTCCCCTTATATTTTAAGTATCTACTCCAGTATCTGTAGCAAAAATATAAATTTAAAAAAAATTTCAAGTTATTTGATCAGCTTGTTCTTTTTGGTTCGAACTTAAATTATTACAAAATATTTTAAATTTAAAGATCAATAATTGATATTAACCAAACTTATATTAACTGCCTCAGGAATGTCGTCTTTTTATTAAATCATCCAAGTTATTTTTTAAAGTTTTAGTTAATAATTACATCATTTTATACTAATATATGAAAATAAAATTAATCTATTATTTAACACAAGTAGCCACTTGAAAAAAATAAAACCAGTTTTAAGGATTTAGAAAAGTTAAGATCTAATGGAACCAAGAGGAAAGATACAAAATTTAATCATCTTGGAAAGGTACACGCGATTTAAAATTTGAAACTTGAATAAATTAATCAAATAAACTATTTTTTAGATAAGGATTAAGCTATATTCTATATATTATTTTAATTCTTCCAGTGGGGGATTTATTTAACTTACAATTGACAAGATTTACACCATTTTATTAAAATACATCAAGTGGGAATAGTACGCACCTTGGGCAGTTTTTTTATTAATTTTTTGTGTCAAATTATTAGAAATTTGATGTTTTAAAGCATTCATTCACACAACAACATAAGCAAATTTCTGAATATAACAAAATAAATAGGGCCTACAATATTGTGGAAAAAAAAATGTTAGTAAAATTCTTTAATTCAAAGATGAACGTCGTCATATTCATGAAGACTTTTTTTTAAGCACATTCTTATAAAGTCCTATTTTATTAGGCTGACTTTAGAGAATAAGTGTGGATCAAGTGACGAAGCAAGGTAGTTTCAAATGGAGACACCTGATTGGCTGAGCTTGTAACGTCACTCAGTACACAAGCCAGCGCGTTACTTACATAAAGCTACACAGAAGAGAAATTGTAAAAATCAGGTCACATTTTGGATCTTTAAATAATATTAATTTTTTATTTATTTGGCACCACGTCCTACTACCCATTCGAGTTGTACGCTAAAGTACAAATTACGCAAATGGTTTAGGAATCGGGAAGTTTGAATTTAAAGGAAGTGAACCCGCATTTTCGTGGAGGTAGAGTGGAAAATCATTTAAGAAAAACCACCCTCGGTTCACCTGAGTGAGATTCGAACCTCAAATCTCCCCGTCCTCAGCAGTCTAGCTCAACACAAAACTAGCACATTAGTTAACTACACCACCGAGGTGGGTTTTAAAATAATAAATAGATCTTAAAAATCCCCACCAATGTAAACTTAACGATATTAGGCCTACCTGCACCACTTTTAGAAAAATATGTAGGCCATTGTGTGGCTATCTTTGTATTAAAATACAACTGCTGTCTACTGAGTGATTGTAATGCTGTGTACTGAGTGATTGTAATGCTGTGTACTGAGTGATTGTAATGCTGTGTACCGAGTGATTGTAATGCTGTGTACTGAGTGATTGTAATGCTGTGTACTGAGTGATTTTAATGCTGTGTACCGAGTGAGTGTAATGCTGTCTACTGTGTGATTGTAATGCTGTGTACTGAGTGATTGTAATGCTGTCTACTGAGTGATTTTAATGCTGTCTACTGAGTGATTGTAATGCTGTGTACTGAGTGAGTGTAATGCTGTCTACTGTGTGATTGTAATGCTGTGTACTGAGTGATTGTAATGCTGTCTACTGTGTGATTGTAATGCTGTGTACTGAGTGATTGTAATGCTGTGTACCAAGTGATTGTTATGCTGTGTACCGAGTGATTGTAATGCTGTGTACTGAGTGATTGTAATGCTGTGTATCGAGTGATTGTAATGCTGTGTACTGAGTGATTGTAATGCTGTGTACCGAGTGATTGTAAGCAATGACCTTTATATAATTCCTAAAAGAAGTACTAATTCTCCATTCTTTACTTAATTATGTGAAATATAAATATTCCGATTATTGAATTACAAATTACTTAACTACCTTACACAACAGGATAATGTTCCACCACAAAGTTTTTTTGATGATTCACTTTAGCTTACTAAGGGGCAACTTAAAAAATCTTAAATACACTAAAACACAAATATTTTATAAATAGGTATAATTAATTTTTATACATATTTATTTACATGTTATTAATAATAAAGGCTGTTTGGAAGTATTTCTATTGTTATAAGCCCCCCCTTTTTTTTAAAAAAAAAGAGGGGGCATGCACACACTAGGCCTACTTATTTTCTATCTTGAAATACATTTTATGGTTATTCATTATAAAAGTTTGTAGAACTCTTCCCGGAAGAATTTGAACTTGGTCAAAAAAGTGCATATGTGGAACCCCATATAGGGCCTATCTATTAAAAATAAGGTTTAAAAAATCAAATCAATGGCCGATAGAAGCGAACATGAGAAAGGAGTAGAAGTGTTTTGTGTATGTAGAATCAGAACAGTGTAATTATCAATAGGAAGTAAATCAGCAACTCATGGAGCTGAACCAGGGTGTTTGTCATCCAGGAAAATCAGGGAAAACGGGAACTAGCCGGGAATTTGAAGTGATTGGCAAAAAACGGGAATAAGTTGGAATTTGGTAAATTACAAAAAATATCTGGGAAAATCTTGTTTTACTCAAAATATGAAATCTAATCTTTAAACTAATTTTTTTTTCTGTAGCTGTGTAATATAGTTTCTAATTCCTAGTAGATTGTCAATACATATAAAAAGCTGTTAATTTAAATTTTAAAACTTATTATTACTATTAATAAAAAGGATTAACAAAAACCATGGGGGGAGGGGGCGTGGGGGAAGAGGGGATAGAAGGGTGCGACATACTTTTGAGTTGGGAATTTTAGGAAACGATCAGGGGAAAAAGTGGAAAATTTCATTGATGAAGTTGAGTAAACACCATGTAAAAAAGAACTAATCATTTCCAAGCCTTTAATTTCAATAGGCCTACATAACATACTCTCCTCGGATGACACACAGTCTGGATGTGCAACTAATTTAGTCTGATGGCTTAGCCACATCAAACTTACAAATTATTTGAATTAAAAAATTACACTTGGACTTGGGAATCGAACCCAGGACCTTTGGCTTAAGACGCAAATACTCTTGAACACTGAGATATTCAAGAGTTGTCTCTGGCTTTCTTCCCGTACTCGGTTGTCAATTTTCAATTTAAAGTATATGATATTTCAAGATGTGGATATAATCATAATTATCAAATATAATAACTTGGCTATTTAATCTGTCAAGAATCTATTTTCATTTTAAAAGATCATAAAATAACATTTCATATCAAATGAATAACACTAATAATATATTATAACAGAATGAATTCTTTAATTCATGTAAAAAGAGCATACATTTCATTATTTATGTATCACTCCAAACATGTATTTTAAATTTTCAGAGTAGACCACAGATTATTGGGGGTACAGGAGGGGGGGGGAGATCCCCCTCCAACCTTCCCCCTCCGATGCCGATGCCTGTTTACAATGTTTATCATCTGATCATCCAGCCTCTGTATTATTTGCTTTCAGCCAGAGCAGATAAATGCAGAATACAAGGTTCAAGCCTTACAACACCACCCCGACAAAAATGAAGGTGATAAAGAAGCCGAAGCAAAATTTCAGAAACTGAAAGTAAGTAAAAATGAACCTGAATATTTTCATAAATTTGAGCGACTCCTTAATCTTGACGCTTCCTAAGTTGAGATCTTATTTCCCCTTCCTTACTCCATTAGCGTAACTAATTTAACTTACAAGGTAAGGCCTGGCTATATTATATATATATAAAAAAAGATGACCCGATGTTTTGTGGGTCCAAAGCCATTCAAAGTTGCCGGATCTTTCTTGAGTGACCTTCAAAGGGGAAGTAGGACCTAAAGCTGTTGGTCCCATGTCGATTGTGGCGTGTAAGATAACCGTGGAAGGCATATTTAAAAACCTTTCCTGACAAAATTGGTAGGTTCTTTCACACTTGCTCATAAAATTAAGTGTAAATGGCAATTTGGAACCACCACACTTCTTGGACTCGGCTATATTTTATTTCTACCAGATAGTGCAGGTGACACTAACCAGCAAAGGGTTTAGTGCACGGCCAACTCCGGATTGATAGAAATCACATCAACCCAATCTCCGGGTTGTTGACTTAAGAAGATGTATATGTATGTATTACTGTAACCCAACATGGTAGTGAGGTGCAGGGTTTAACACCCCCCCCCTCCACCTTGTGCCCCCATGAGCCCCCCTAAAAACCCCTTCCATCCGCCTATTGATTCCAAAGGCTTGTGTGTTTCCAGGAAGCAAAGGAGACGCTGTGTGACCCGGCAAAGAAGAGTAACTATGACAAGTGGAGGAACAGCGGGATATCCATCAGTTACAAGCAGTGGTTGGGGATGAAGGAACACGTACACGCTGTGAGTACTGCACACTTTCACTCAATACTCAGTACACTTAGTCAGGAATGGCGTGCCTAGAGCAATGTATGCCATCATGTTCTCCTGATACTTAGTGAGGAATGGTGTGCCTAGAGCAATGTATGCCATCATGTTCTCCTGATACTTAGTGAGGAATGACGTGCCTAGAGCAATGTATGCCATCATGTTCTCCTGATACTTAGTGAGGAATGTGTGCCTAGAGCAATGTATACCATCATGTTCTCCTGATACTTAGTGAGGAATGTGTGCCTAGAGCAATGTATATCATCATGTTCTCCTGATACTTAGTGAGGAATGGTGTGCCTAGAGCAATGTATGCCATCATGTTCTCCTGATACTTAGTGAGGAATGGCGTGCCTAGAGCAATGTATACCATCATGTTCTCCTGATACTTAGTGAGGAATGGTGTGCCTAGAGCAATGTATACCATCATGTTCTCCTGATACTTAGTGAGGAATGACGTGCCTAGAGCTATCTATCCCAAACTTTTATCAGCTTAGTGTACACATTTTGGAGCCTTGGCCTAAACCAGTGTTCCACAATTTTTTCAAGTTCACGGTTTCACTTAACAAACCCATTTTTTCTGCGGCAAACTCTTTTGTTTTGGGTATGCGCCGCAGCGTCAGGTAATTGATTATGCACCTATTCCAAACATTGTACAGTAAGTGCAAAGTAGGCCTCTTGACTAATTTCTTTGTCAGGCACCTTAGATCAGTCAGTGGTGTGTCTGTCTACTAAGTTAAGGGTCATGGGTTTGATTACTGGCATGGCCAAAAAATGTATTATTGGTAAAATGTGGGTTTCCCCATTCACAATTATCTTTAAATGTCAGAATATTTATTTTATGTGCCTGCTTCGTTAACAGTTGGAAACATTTCGTTCACCCCATTACTAATTAAACCATAACTCCTAACTTCCCGCAACAGCTTTTTATTTTGTAAGATGTATTAAAAATATTAGTAAGTACGAACCAAACAAGTAAGAAATATGGACTCGTGAGTGTGTCTCGTACTAACACCGTTCTTGTTCTTATTGAACGGCGATCTACGGGCCCATGGGCTGTGGCCGTACAGCACAATCCACCACCGCTTTACACGGGCCCATGGGCTGTGGCCATACAGCACAATCCACCACCGCTTTACACGGGCCTAATAACCTACCCCTTCCAGCCATTAATAAACCAAGGACACAAATGCCTGTTATCTTGTAAGGTATATTAAAGGTATTTCCAAATGTTAATAAATCCCCGATGGTAATCCAAACAAAGGAATGACAAAGAGAATTTTTTTTTTTCCAAAGATTCAAATTCAAGACTCGGGATTTGTCGGTAAAATGGACGTTCAGATTCATAAAATGGTTGATTCAACCCATCTATGATTTGAGCACATTCATTACGACGAAGGATGACGAGTGGTGGAGCCCCCTGGCTGGTACCAGGAGATTTTTTATTTATTTAAGGGGGAATATTTCCCATGATCAGCAGGGTATGAACAATGAAACTAAGTTAGGTTAAGATCTTAATTGGCTCCAAGCCCGTCTTGTTCATCAACTCATCTCATCAGGACATGGAAAGAGCCTCCACTGAAAGGATGTACTGTTATCACATTCGGGCGTCCCCTGGACAACGGTACATTAGTACGGGCTGATCTTTCCCCTGCTGGGCTATGAGTGGTGTAGCCCAGATGTTTATTATTATTATTATTAATAATAATATTATCATTATCATAAAAGAAAAGCTAAACTCGGAGAGCTATTTAAAGAATTCCCAAATCAATAATTTGTCATGTAGAGGTTCTGCCTATAATATTTAAATTTACAATATTCTGATTTATTTTTTGCATATTGTTATTGTTTTTAACCACTCTTTAGTTATTTGTTATTATTGCTATATTTTATTCTTATCATTATTAATAACTTTTCTTTTTCATCATTATATAACATTATTTAGCCATTTTTGTTTTATCTTATTTTCTCGTGTAAATATTTGTATTTGTATTTGTATGATACTTGTGTACTTTGAGTGCTGGCATGTTATATATAGGTCCTACGACTGTTGGCCAGCACTATAATAAATGAAATTGAAATTGAATTGAAATTATTATTATTATTATTATTTCATGATGACTAACTTATAATTTGATTATATTTTAAAGCATTGGTAGATACTGCTTTGTTTTACATGCATTAGCAATTCTTTTTTTTTTTTTTTTCTTGGCCGCTCAAAGGAAGAAAACCCGGTAGGTTGTTTCAATCTGCTTATTTAAAAACTTTATCTAATTAGAGTTGTTTTTTTAACGATGCACTTCTGTCTCACCCACTTTATTTGTTTCTTTCTTTCCACTTTGCTGTATGATCTGCTCTTTTACTTCAGTTTCACTCTCTCTGGTTCCATCTGATTATCTCTTGTCACTTTATTATTTCTTCCAATCCCTCCTGTTTTCTAGTTATCTTTTATCTATTGCTTCTTCCTTCTTAATCCTTTTATTTGTAGTACCTCTCAATATTTCACTTTGGTTCATATTATTGTCGGGATCCTCTCATTCACTTTTAAATTGCACCCATTTTTATTTATATTTTACTTCTTGCATTTCAACAGAAAAAGTTGCTACTATGTTTTTTGTTGTTGTCTATGACCTTGAACTGAGTAAAAAAAAACCTAATTTGTTTAATTTGCGCATGAATTTCACCTTCCACATCCTTAACTACAGTCTGATTTTTATCAGAAGCCCGTTATTTGAAAACTTGGAACTCATGTTGTCATAATCGCAAAAATAAAAATATTATATATATGTATATACGTAGTCCAGTTAGTTAATGATGTAAAAAAAATGTATTCAGAAATCCATAAAAAAGTATTATTGGAATAGTTTTATAACTTTTCAATTATATCAGCACAGCATTTATATGAGCGAGAGCGAAAAGTTCTACTGAATTTTGCCGTGAAAGGGATTCTCGCACACCTTCCAGGTTTATTTTACACACCACAATCGACGCGGAACAGAGGGCTTTACTTCCCCTTCAAAGGAAGTTGTGCCATGGATTTTTATCGCTCAAGAAAGATCTGTTGACCCTGGCTGGGTTTGAACCCACGCACATCGGGTCCTGAGGCGAGCACTTTACTCCAAGACCACCGAGGTCAACTTCACTAAATGTCGGTGGTTTGAAGTGGGCTTCCTATAAAGATCAAGATTGAATAGGTTTGCAAAATAAAACAGTTGCCACATATGTAAAAGTTCTAACTCTCTCTCACAGTCGATGCACTGGTCAACTCTAAAGACCAAAGACCGAATGCTACCTGAGACCCCGGGGGCGGGAGGGAGCGCTCCGTCTGGCGGTTCGGCCCCCGCGGCCCACCGCAGGGCCTCAGAGGGTGGGGCCAACATTCACTGGGGCGCCCGCCGGGACGTCAAATGGGACTCAGAGGCACCCAGTGAAGTTGTCAACAAGTTCCGCAACTACGAGATCTAGACGTTCCTTTTTGCTGTTGTCGTCGTCGTTTGTTTCTGCCCGGACATAGAGTAAGAACGTATGTATGTTTGAACTTTGTCCTTCTTGACGGTGGGGCTGTTTGTTGCCTGGAGCGTGTCCGTCAAACCTTTGTACCTGTCAACCCTTGACCCCCTTCTGTATCTTATTTCTCTAAGAATGTCAAGTACGGGAAACTTACTGAGAGCTTCAGAAAATAATGTAATCATAACAATAATGTTGTATTGACATGAGCTGAATTCTCATCAAATTACATAGAGAATGTTGTTTTTTTCTATCTTAATTTGTAAAATTATATTTACTTAAATTTGGTAACAAAATTCTTCTAATCCAGTCTTCTATGCAATGTCTCTCAAATTACACCAACCTGTTTTTTAAAGGGGCTATGCTACCTTGTAGATGTTCATAAATTCTCTGGTATTTAAATGTGTTATTTTAAATTAAAAAATAAGGTATTCACCAAACCGGAGTTGAAAAGACCCAACAAGGTTCTTCTTCAAAGTGCATATATGTTTTTAATTCTCTATACTAAAATAAATATGTGATAATGTTAAATTTAACTAATTTTCTTTGTCTTTTTACTAGTTTTTTTTAAAAATCTACATTTTGAGGTATGGTATATTGTTAACTACACTTATACTTCCTTAAACAAATGTTTGTTTGTCGATGTGATCATACAAAAATAAACCTTAGTCATTTAAGAATTATTTTTATCAGTTTCAAGCATCAAATTTCATGTGTATTGTGGGAATTTTTAATTTTAGTTCAACTAGATAATGCCCTTAAAAGAAAAAAAACAAATATTTATTTTAATTTTTTTTCTGTTCTTTGTAGTTTGAGTTTTTGATAGCTCCAAGGTGGAAAATTTGAGACGCTACTCATAACATGAATCTCTCAAAATTTCAATTACCTTACCACAAATTGACTACCACTGATATTATTTTTTAGTGATAATTTAGACATTCCAATCATATTCCACTTGTTAAAAAGGATTAAATAAATTCCTCCTTACTAATTCAAGTTTGGTATTTAAATATTCCTCTAGTGAAATTTGTTCAGTTGAGATCTAAATATTGAATTTTTTATGGCTAGAATAAATATATATTTAATTCAATTAAGTGAAAAAACGAGTACCCAAAGGCGGTAATAAATCCCGTATCCGGGTTGTCTTATATCACACTGAATTGAATTAGATCCTTTGGAATAACCTCGCGTATCAGTTTGTGATACATGCGAATTAATAAATATATATTAATATATTACTGTCTTTAGAACAAGTAGTACACAAAAAGACAAATTAATCATTCCTTAATCAGGCCTTCTCACCCTATGTTCTGGATTAAATAAGTTGAATAAGTTATTAGTTAGTATTTATGGACTAGGAAGGTAATATTTTACTCTTAAGATACGTCTCTTTTTCCAAATGGTATTTAAGTTGATATTATTAATGTGTATATTTGTTAGATTGAAAAAATACACCTGAACATGGGAAATATGCGTGAAGAATGACCCTGGGCACGGGACGGCTATTGGATAGCTCAATGGTCAGAGCATTGGCGTACTAAGCCAAAGGTCCCCGGGTTCAGTTCCCTGGTCCAGGTGTAATATTTTAATGTAAAGAATATGATATTTAGAAGCGGCTATAACCGTAATTAACTTAAAAAATAGCTTGGCTATTTAATCCATTATTAATTTATAGCAAAGCTATTTTAAATAGACAATTATTAATAAACATTATCCAAAATATTGCTTAACAAATCTTATCTTGATAGAACAAATAAAAACCGCCTTGAACATATATTTATACCTATTAGTTCCGCAATCAACAAATTACAAAATGGTGCTTTTTTTTTGTTAGGATAAATGTGTACATCCATTTAATTGATTCTACTTTGCAATATTTTAAGACTAAATTCATTCCATTCATTGGTTAAAAAACTGTTTCTAAACCTAGTAAAAAGTTTGAGCATTTTTTTATATTAATTTTTTTTTAAATTGAGAGAAGGATAGGCTCCTTTACCATTTTGAGTGTTGTTAGGACTGATTGGGAATTAATCATTAACGGGTGAGGGTATTTTTATAATAGTTGGCATACATTTATTTTAATAATTTAATCCTATTAAGGATTGATTTGGCTGTGGTTAAATACTATCAACTCTAAAACTATGGTTTTCTCAAGGATTTTATTTCCATTTTTTTTTCTAAACATTTCTTGCAAAAATGTTTATTCACTATTAGAAAATAAACATTAATTCTCCTTTGGTTTCTCACCTAGAGACTAGCTGTTGCTGAGATGTAAATGTTTACAGGGCTGCAGAATATGTTCAAGGACCCAATATTTCCCCAGAACATAACATTTTCATACAAAATCTCGCTGAAAACGATAGCCCACAACAATAAAACAAGATTGAACACAAAAACCTTATTAGGTATACTTGAAGTACTAAAAATAACGATTCACGGACACACATTTACAGTACCGCATCTCACGAGTTTAAATAAACTGAGCGTGTGTAACTGTGTGAATAGGCAGCGATGTAACGGGTGACTGAACTCGGATCTAAAACGTAGTTCACCATCCCCTTCCCTCACCTTAGCTACCGAACAAACACCTGCTGTACGACAGGCGACTCATCACTCAAACACTCTGCTTCACTGTCCCACGATTACACACTTCTCTCTCACGCTCATAATGTCTATGCGCACCCTTTTATTTTTAGAGCCTATTTTCAGATAATTGACACTCCAATGTAATTTTTAACAACTCTGACAAGATGTATATTAATCAAAACTTGGGTGGAATGCCAGACCTCCACCGTGGTTCGGATTCCACGTTAAACTGTAGGTCCTCCATTTTCATCTCACAATCACCCTACCATTACACATTAGTGTAAGTGTGTATAACCCGAACGAGTAGTAAGACGCGGTGCTAATAATAATAATGATTATTTAACAACTCTATTATATAACCTGATTTGGTGACCGCATCGTCTAAGGCGCCACTCTCGCCAATAGACTGAACTGCTGGTGACCGGGAGATCGGAGCTCAAATCCCAGTTGAGTGTACTAAGGGTGTTTTTCCCAAAATGGTTTTTCACTCTCCCTTCACATAAATCTGAGTACATTTTCTCTAAATTCCACCTTTTTCATCCCTAGCTCATTACTATATATAACTAATGCATATGTGTGAAACCTGAACAAATATCTAAAGAATTCTTTTTTTTTTTAAATACATATTTTTTATAGTTGAATTGAACGTCCGAATGGTGAGCCGACACTTATTGATAGTTTGTTTGCCGGCCACTGTTTTTCACTCGATGTATGTAACTACCGTCTCTTCAGAATGTACTAAAAATGTCAACACAATGGTTGGATGGACTTTTCCCTGCCATAAATTACCCTGATACTGCTTTAATCCCCCACCCCCCCTCACCCTAGCCTCGTTCATATGTTCGAACGTATTCTTGCAGCCCTTAATGTTTGATGTTTTTGTTATGGTTACTACAACTCAATATTAATTATACCCTAGATAGCTAGTTATGATTCCTGTATGCCTCCTGCGCAATTTAATAAATGACATGTGACAAAAATTTGAGAGAAAATTGTATGTATCATGGAAGGATTCATTACTGATCTATTTTAATATATTAAGGTATTAGTGTAAGGGACACGAGGCAAAGGGTAGTGTCTTTGCGGTATTTATATTAAAACATTTTTTAGGTTAAAATAAACCAAATATTTCTCCAGTAGGAACATAGGGCTTAATTTTCTTCACAAGGTGATATCAACAGTTGTTGAATATATTTTAAGGGAATCCTGGAATTTAATGATAACTTTTTATATTCATTTTAAAAAGTTTCTTATCTAATGCCTTCATGATCATGACATAAATTCAAGAACAACTGTTGATATCACTGTGTGAAGAAAATTAAACTCTTTGTTTCTACTGCAGAAATGTTTGATTTATTTTGGCCAAAGAAATGTTTTGATATAAAAACTGGTAAAAAACTGCCCTTTTCTTGCGTCTGCTTCACCCCCACCATAGTATTTAATAATTTCATAAATATAAAGACTATTTGAACATATTTAACTGTAAAACATTTTATTCCAAATTAATATTAAAGTAATTTTTACTAAACAAAAATATATAAATAATCTTTTTCTTAAATGTTGTTCAGTTTTTAATTTTATTTAAAAAACAACTGTTGTTTCATTATAGTTGTTTCATTAATGTGTGTGTCTTAGTGTTTTAAGATTCATGTTGACACCACCAATAGTATGTTTTTAAATGTAAGACAATGTTGATTGTTACATATCGTTACTGTTTCAATGTTTACAAACACTAGACAATCGATTTGATGTTTCCTGTCTAATCAACTCTAGTTTGTAAGTTGTGAACTTTCACACCAAGATATGTACGTACCTAAGATCTCCATTTCTCTGTGATTCCTTAGAAATAACACCCAAAGTCTTTTTGGAAAATCGATTTTTTATTACTATCCAAATGATGGGATTATATTTTTTACATTCATATTTTTGATCAACATATTTTTTTACATATCCTAAATAATGCTTCCAAGTTTATGTGCAGTGTATATTTTTAAAATCCTTACAACTGTTTTATATGTCTATTTTTTTAATCATTATATGTATTTAAAAAATTTGTTGAATTATGTTTGTGTATCGTTATTATTTTTTAATATAGGCCCTCCCTCACACTGTATTTCTTGGATTCCAAGACACTCTTTTTCCTCATTTAAAAAAAGGCGTATGTCTTAGAGTCGCAGTTTTTATTATCAGCCACTTTATCTCCCAAACCCTTCCTTCTCCTCTGACAAGACATCTTGTGAATGTGAGGAATGCCAGGCCTCCACCGTGGTTCGGATTCCACGTTAAACTGTAGGTCCTCCATATCATCTCACAATCACCCTATCACTACACATTAGCATAAGTGCGTATAACCCGAACGGGTAGTAAGACGCGGTGCTAATAATAATAACACTTTATTTCAAAGGTTCATAAGATTATATATATATGGGATTGTAAGGGATTGTAAGGAAAAATACTGAGCTCAGAAGAATCAAGACTGATATTGATTCAGAAGGAAGAGATGTATAACATACCTACTGATAAATAAGGTAATATTGTTAGTAAATTGAATTCTGTAATAAAAGATATTTCTTAGATATTAGGTATTTTAATGTTTTAGTTTATATGTTCTTAGAACCAAAGCTTTTTTCTATTGTTAGTACTGAAAGATTGCGTCTTACAATCGAAGAAATATGGTATATTTTTATTGGGTCTAATTTCTCTTTTAATTTTTTATACATACTTTAAATTAATCATCATCATCATCATCATGAACTGTTTCTAGCGGTTGGTTGAGTCAGTTTAGTAAAATGCCTCCATCGTCCTTTGTTCTGCCTCCATTCTTCCTTCTGTGAACACTTCCATACTTCTCTCTCTCTCTCACACACGCTTATCTGCCACTCCCACCTCTTTCTTGGTCTCCCTTGTGATCTTTATCCTACATACTTTATCTTCATTCTCCTTGGCATCTTCTCCTTTTTCATCCTCCTTACATGTCACGTCTATACCATCTAAGTTTATTTTGTTTTTTTAAATATACAAAAATAACTTAATTAATTATTAGTTCTAAGTATTGACAGTATTATTAAGAGATGACACTGATATTCAAACTTTGCTCAAAGTAATAGAGTAATTAATTTTGTTTTATAGACTGTTAAGCACAAAAAACTAAATCACCCTTAATAACATATCACTATATAAGTTTAAAAACCTTGTCTTGAAGTTAATTTAAAATTAGTTCACTTTATATAAATTATAAATACATTAGGCTCAAATTAAACAATTAATTTATTCAAAACTAGTGTAATAATTGTGAACTTCAAAGGTAATTTTATTAAAAAAGAAAAAAAAACTATATAATTTAATTTATTAGATATATTTTCTCCCCCTCTAAATGGCATATTATTTCGAGGAATTTTGGCTACATGTAGGTTATAAATAATTTCATATTTATTTCTTATGTTTTTAAAACAGAGCAAGACTTTTAAAAAGATTAACCTAAATTTGAGGGAAAATTAATTATCACAGGATTTGATTATTAGTTGATTTTTTTTTCACATGAAAGTATATTAGGGCTTTGCTCTGTTTGTTAATATTTATGATTATATAATATATTTTGACTATCGATGTGTGGTTCTTTACTGTGGATATATTTTATGTTATAGTGAAACTATTAACTAAATTATACATTTTAATTCGAGTGAGTATTTTGTTGAACATGTGTCTCATTATAAAATCATTAATTAAACATGAGACGTGTGTTTAAACCCTATTTTACTGTGCTTTAGGGGTGTGCGAACGCCTTGATTTAAATTTGAAGCCATCTTGTTTCGAATATGTAAAATATTTTTGATGCATAGTTGTAGTTTGAATATTTTCTTTATTAACTTAATAGTTTTATGTTCCAAATATTAAAATTAATTTAAATCAAAAGCTTTCGAGTTAGAATAGAAAATTCAAAATACTCATATTTTTCAAGTCTGTGAAAAAAAAAAATTAAAGTTAAGTTCAAAAAACTACTTAATACTCTTGTTAGAACTCAAATTTTTGAGAACTCTCGCACCTCTAACATATCACATCGCTATAGAACCGAGGAACTGCTCTTTTTTTGAGTTTTTGTGATGCGAAAGTGTACAATCTATTTATAAAAAGGTTGTGTTTGTACACAATATATTATGTGGTCACCCCTGTATTGATTTATGGGATATATATTTATTAAAATATAATTTATTTTGATTGTAATTTATGTTTTAAAACTATTTTAGATATAAAAAGATAGATGGAAAAGTAACCCTCCAAATTAAAACCTTTCTAAACTGGAAATGAACTTAACAGGGTTAAATATGTTAACATATTTTTATACAATTTAAAAAAATATATAACATGTTTTATAAAGTGTAACAAATAATATATGAAAGAGTAGGTTTATAAATTAATTATCTTGTTGGTGAAATGTAACATATTTATTGGATAATCGAACAAAAAAGAAGCTTAATATAATAATAATGGAGCACTTATTTCATACATGAAAGACAACTTTGAATCTCGAGGGAAAATATTCACAAAAATAACTGTTTAATGATTGGGCTTGAAGATCATGTCATGTAATTATTTATAATTCATGTTAAATTTATGTAACTGTTATAAATCACAGTATTTTTTGTTACTTTACTTCTTTCTTATACTTTCTTGTATCGTATTTGTTAATTTATTGTTTTTGTTCTTTTATGTTAATTATTCTTTATTCGTAACTAAAGCTTGATTGACACGTTTGCTGGAAATATAAAGCAGGAGCTACTTGAGCAGCGGAGCAATCCACATGATGACCCATGATGCAGTGTAACATAAACTTAAAACAGCTGACTATCACCATATTTACTTTCTATTGAATATACATTTATTTTAAATTACTCTCCTGATTGATGTTTTCAAATTACAACGCTGTGTTGTGGTACAATACAATACATCACATCGATACACACGGTTTACATTAACGGGTTATTTCAAATCTTCTCACGATAGCCAACAAAACTGTCGNTTAGTGGTTGTGGGTTTGTTTTTTTTTTTTTTTTTTTTTTTTTTGTCAAATGCACATGTACACTGATTTGAGAAGGTTGATTCTGGGATTTGATTGATTCTCCCGTTGTCGAAGACAGAGCAGACAAAACAGAGATGAGTTGAACTTTAGTAAAACAGCTCTAGCAGATAGCAGATAAGGTATAAATCTTGTGATTGGCTTAGAGCTCATCACATGACCTCCATTTCTGCTCTTTGCTTGTTTTTCGGCAAAAGTGTAAATCCAAAGTTACTTCATATTCATATATCTCCTCATCTTTACTAATTTCCTTTTTTCTACCTTTCATATTCTTTTGGTTTCTTCTTTTAGGAAGTTTAGTTGCGCAGAGTTTGAACATAAAACAAGATTTATCATTTTCAAATTTTGTTTATATGCACATTATTGAAAACTCACAATTTAAGAACAGACAACTTTTTTTTCTGTCTTCTTTTAAAATAATACAAAGTTTCAAATGAGTGAGTTTCATGTCTTTATGATGTCTTCTTTTTATGGCTGTCTCCTTTTTATGGCTGTCTCATTTTGTCATCTTTTCTTTTTAATAGGGTGTTGCTTACTCCTAATTAATATTTGTGAAGTTTGAAATATTTTGCCTTGTTGATAAGGCGTGGTTGTTTAAGTGTTTTTCATGTGTTCCAAATTATGTATTGTTCAATAAATGTATATTAAAATGTTGAACATTTGTTGCCTCCAACCCACACCCTTTATACTCTCTCTCGAGTCTCTGGAGAAATATGTATTGTGATTGTCAAAAAAATCTTAACTTGAGATTTTGATAAATTAACGTTTAAGTTTCATGAACCATTGAAACCAAAAAAAGTGTTGTTTTTTTTGCGATGCTGTCTTTGTATTTGTATCTCGATCTAGAGCCGAAATAATTTTACCGACTGTTGTTTTAATAAAGTTCCCTCCACTGTTTTCGTAAATAGACATGTAACCCTAAAATTAAGCGTAATTCACAGAAGGATAAAAAGAGAAAGAAAATATAAATTTTCACATAATCAGCTTTAATGATTTTGATTAAATATTGTATCTAGACAATCCGACAGCTCAGTAGGTAGCGTGTGTGTTGGATCTACTAGTTAAAAAAAAATTCTAGTAAAGAATAGATAGACAAAAATATGTAAGGCTACCTCAATATTTTCTTTATCAGAAGAAAGTCTGACGGGATAGTACTTGACATAAATATTTTTTATACAGTAATTTGCAGAGTTCAATAAAAAAAATATATTTTTAAATGAAGTTTCATAAAATTGGCCACATCGATTTTTTCTTTTCTACAAGTTTATATTACTGTACAATAATTAATTTTATGTCAATATGCAGTTATATCAAAATTATTTTAATTTTAAAGGTAACTACAGCCCAATTTTCATAGGAAGGATGTTTAGAAAATACACCATTTCTCCCAGGTCAACTCATAACATTTTGATATATTATTGTTATTGTCATTATATACATAAAAAAATCTATATGTTAAAGTAGATCTAGTAAGTTTTCTACCTGTTAGCTAAGAAGGTTCCACATACGAAAATTGGACTGTAGCTTTAAGTTGTTATGGAATTCCCTAACAAATAAAGAAGATCCCTTTAAAATGTTTACAACACAAAAGTCCATTGTAATCTCATGAAATAAAATACATAAAAAAGTTACACAGCATAAATTGTGTCATAAAGTCTTAAGTTTATGGGACAAGTTACTTTTGTTCCTCACACAACATATTTGTTGCAATATGGCACAAGAAATGGTTCAAGAAGAGTTTAATAAAATACCACACCTCATAAGTATAATTAATGATATATAGCAGGTGCTTTACCACCACTTGTCAGTCAAATTAGTTTAGGATATTTGAAATTTTACTAAACTTTCTTGATTTAATCAAGATCCTGCAAACTGTGACGCACATTCTAGAATGGCAGCTGCGTTGAGGGCTAACTGATTGTGATCTCCGTGTGGGAATAATTTGACTCCAACTCCACTGACCATTCGTTAGCAGTTGTGTCAACAATTATACAAATATATTAAGGTTGATACATGAAACACATTAAGGGTGTGTGAAGGTAATTTTTTGATATGTGAAGCAAAGTTTTAAAACATTCAAAATCCAAGTTGTAGATTAAGGTTTTTATTTGTTGTCACAAAAAACTACTTTTAAATTTTGAATTATCTATCAATCATAGTGGTAATGATATTATATTGGAAATTAGGAAAAGAATACAATTGGGAAATGCATGCTATTACTCAGTAAGTTGTTGACAACTCTCCTAATTTCAAGGAATATAATAATCAAAATTTACAAAATAATAATTTTACACCTTTGCTAATGAAAAGTGGTCTCTTATACTAAATAAAGAAAAATAATTCAAAGGTATTTGAAAACAAGGTGCTTAGGGAGATATTTGGCCAAAAAAAATATGAGGCTAATGGGAAGTGGAGGATTTTACATAATGATGAGTTACATACCCTGTTCTCATCACAATATATTGTTATAATAATAATAATAATAATCAAATCTTGCATGTTGCAGTGGGCAGGACATGCAACATGAATGGGAGAATCTCAAACCTTGTTCAGCGTAATGACTGGCAAACCTAATGGTGAGACACCATTGGGAGGACCTTGATGCATATGGAAGATAACATTAGAATGGACATGAGAGAGATAGGGTGTAATGAGGTGGACTGGATAGAACTAGCTCAAGATAGGGATAGGGTGTAATGAGGTGGACTGGATAGAACTAGCTCAAGATAGGGATAGAGTGTAGTGAGGTGGACTGGATATAACTAGCTCAAGATAGGAATAGGGTGTAATGAGGTGGACTAGATAGAACTAGCTCAATATAGGGATAGGGTGTAATGAGGTGGACTGGATAGAACTAGCTCAATATAGGGATAGGGTGTAAATAGATAGATTGGATAGAACTAGCTCAAGATAGGGATAGGGTGTAGTGAGGTGGACTGGATATAACTAGCTCAAGATAGGGATAGGGTGTAATAAGATAGATTGGATAGGAATAGCTCAAGATTGGGATAAGTGGTGTAATTTTTAAGATCGTCACTAAACTTTCGAGTTCTTAGTGTCATGGTGTACTGTAAGAAAAGAGAGAGACCGGGAGAGAAAAAACAAAGTCCTCTATATTATTTTATGCTGACATCTGAATTTATCTCTGTTTACGTTATAGACGTCATTTAATCACTAGTCGGTGTTAAATATGGTTTAGTAGCTGTTATAAAAATTATTAAACACTGAAATATGTCTCATTTAATGAGATATTTCAAATCTGTTTGTAAAATATCAAATTTTCTTCTTCCTTCGAAATGTTTCGAGTATGTGAAGGTATTGGGAGGGTAAAAGTATAAGCGAAGGAGATTGGAGCTTTGATCTAGAAAGTTTGAAGTTTCGCACACCCTTATTAAACGCATTCATTCCTTATTCCCTAACCTACAACTTCAAGATACATCAAAAATACAAAACAAACACACATGACGTATCATTAAACCGGGAGTCCCATCAGATCTGAAGAAAGGAATAACTTAACGACTTGGCGGGAACACAGGTGTTTTAGTTAGTACGTATAAAGGTAACATGAGAAAGTCTTCAATTTAAAGCTCTTCTGGTTGCAATCGCCCAAACTATTCTATTCGTCGTCTTCGGAGAGTTTGCACGGTCTTCTAAACTCCTGACCAGCTTCGTGGATCCATTTGTTTGAAACTGCAAGTTGAGAACAATTGGTAAACCATGATAGATTCATAGAGAAATTGCTTATAGGATAGGGCCATAATGTAATCAATCAAGGTAAGACTGCCGCTACCTTGCTTGGTTCCACTATGGTGTATCTTATAAGATATGGTCATAGTGTAATCAGTCAAGGTAAGACTGCCATATTTCATGGTAACAAATGAATAACCTCTTTCCACTTGAGGTACACAAATACACTATGGCAAAACGAGAAGCACAGTTCACAAACTAGAGTCGATATTGATGTCCCTCGACAAAGATGTCAACTTCATCTTATCAGTTTCCTTATTTTGGAAATCGCGATACACCGCATCACAAGCCCGTCTGAAGAGTTTCGACAAAACCAATCTTGAGCCGAGGGATCGGGCGTTACACATTAGTTCCTTAAGAGCTAATTATCATCATATTAATAAAATAAACTACTTTGGTGGTCACAAGGTCTCTGGCGTCACTTCCGCAATAGATTAGATTGCCGATGTTGAGAAGATTGGGGGTTTGAATCCCAGTTTGATAAACTGGAGGGTGGTTTCATCTAAATAATTTTCTACTAGCCCTTTGTGCAAACATGGATACACTTCTTCTAAAATGAACCCTCCTCATCCCTAATATATTAACATAATTAGTATGCATAGAAACCAAATGGGTTGTATGACGCAGTAATGCCCTGGAAGAGCGCTTAACTTCCCCCTTACCCCACTTGGACCCGGTGAGTACGGGACAGGCGGCGTGCCTGGTCAAGTAGTCCCCCTCGCCATTAGGGTGCAGATTGTACCAGAAGGCAGCAGTGCCTTTCTTGGGGTACAGTGCCAGGTGGATGGCCGGGAATACGGTTGCGCCCCCTTGTTCTACGTCGCTCATCTAAAATAATAAAATAGTCACGACTTTAATAAGATCGTGGCGCAAGATTGACACAACTTAAATATAAAGTTTACCTAAAGTCCGTTCACCGTAGGAATTGTTTTCTGAAAGGCCTTTTTCCATACCAGAAATCTATTATATATTCGGATATTGGTAGGGAAAAAGACCTCTCAGAGAGTCATTCATACCGTGAATGGAGATTACTCTTTCTTTTTTTTTTTATCGTAGCCCACCTCAAAGTCACATTAACCTGAAGATAATCTCATCTCGTACTTTTATCTCGTCACAGATTTGTTAGGTCAATTGTGTATTCCTACCAGAGGTTTTTTTCCCCATTTTTTGAAAGCCATAACATTATTTATATATATATATATAATTATTTATATAGTTATATTTAGCGCCACGTCTTACTACCCATTCGGGTTATACGCTTTAAGTACTAATTACGCTAATGGATTAGGGATTGGGAAGGTTTAATTAGAGGAAGTGAACCCGCATTTGCGTGGAGAGAGAGTGGAAAACCATTTAGGAAAAACCACCCCCAGTTCACCCGACCAAGATTCGAACCTCGATCTCCCCGTACTCAGCAGTCGAGCTCAACACGACAAGCGTGTTAGCCAACTACGCCACCGAGGCGGGCTATATATATATATATAATAATAATAATAATAAATAATGAATAAACTTACGTAAAATAGTAACGTCGCTATTCTATTTCCAGTTCCGAGACTTTTGAAAGCGTTGTGTTCTTCTTTCTGAAAATGTCACAAATACAGTTGTTATTATTGGAATGACTTCTAAACATAGAATCACATTATTTTAAAGATTATTTTTTTGAAAGTCTCAAGTATTCTATTCTCTTTGCTTGACAAATATTTTCTTTATAGCAACTTAGATTTAAATGTACACTCTGTTCAACGTGAGAGATGATATTCTTACCTTGACTTATAAAACTATGACCCTATTTTATAAGTTGCACCATAGTGGAACTAATAAAGGCAAGGTAGTATTCTGGATGGTATAAATATACATATAACATATTATTTTCCGGTCAACAATGATCACATTTTATTATATTATTAATGCTATTTCATAGTTATTGAAAATATTGATCAAACGTGATAGCTGCAGATAACATGGCTTGATGTATGAATATATTAAAAATATTTATAATTGAAGAAAAATTTACTTTCTTTAAAACTTGGAGTGTAACTTTCAAGGTAAATGAAGAGTAGGCTGCAGTAATGTAACTCAAAATCTTAACGGACACCTTCTAAAACCAACTTAATTTTGATTCCAGTGAAATAAAAACCATAGTTTCTCATTTTACCTCATTATCACAGTCTCCTCTAAGATTGTCTACCAAGACCATGGCCACGAATTTGATTATCTTGAACATGTCCGAGGATTTTATTATCACGACCATGGCCAAGGATTTGACTATCACGACCATAGCCGAGGATTTGACTATCACGACCGTGGCCGAGAATTTGACTATCATGACCGTGGCCGAGGATTTGACTATCATGACCATAGCCGAGGATTTGACTATCATGACCATGGCTGAGAATTTGACTATCACGACCATGGCCAAGGATTTGACTATCATGACCATGGCTGAGAATTTGACTATCACGACCATGGCCAAGGATTTGACTATCATGACCATGGCTGAGAATTTGACTATCATGACCATGGCTGAGGATTTGACTATCATGACCATGGCTGAGGATTTGACTATCATGACCATGGTCGAGGATTTGACTATCATGACCATGGCTGAGGATTTGACTATCATGACCATGGCTGAGGATTTGACTATCACGACCATGGCCGAGGATTTGACTATCACGACCATGGCCGAGGATTTGACTATCACGACCATGGCCGAGGATTTGACTATCACGACCATGGCCGAGGATTTGACTATCACGACCATGGCCGAGGATTTGACTATCACGACCATGGCCGAGGATTTGACTATCACGACCATGGCCGAGGATTTGACTATCACGACCATGGCCGAGGATTTGACTATCACGACCATGGCCGAGGATTTGACTATCACGACCATGGCCGAGGATTTGACTATCACGACCATGGCCGAGGATTTGACTATCACGACCATGGCCGAGGATTTGACTATCACGACCATGGCCGAGGATTTGACTATCACGACCATGGCCGAGGATTTGACTATCACGACCATGGCCGAGGATTTGACTATCACGACCATGGCCGAGGATTTGACTATCACGACCATGGCCGAGGATTTGACTATCACGACCATGGCCGAGGATTTGACTATCACGACCATGGCCGAGGATTTGACTATCACGACCATGGCCGAGGATTTGACTATCACGACCATGGCCGAGGATTTGACTATCATGACCATGGCTGAGGATTTGACTATCACGACCATGGCCGAGGATTTGACTATCACGACCATGGCCGAGGATTTGACTATCATGACCATGGCTGAGGATTTGACTATCACAACTAGAACCGAGTAGTTAAAACAAGATAAGTTAAAATGAGTTGGCCCACTCACTCTCGCAAAGTCGAAGTGTGGCTCGTAGTGGCCCCCAATGCCATAATTGACGACCTGGAGCTCCTCCGCGGTGGCGACTGTCAGAGATGTCAGGTCCTCTGCCCTCTGGTTCACCCTCGCCACGTGCTCGTGGTCTTCCTCCTTGAGCCAGGCTGACTTGCTGATACGGTAGTGAGCAACCTCCAACTGGCCCGTCTGGTAGTTCTGCACGGTGGCGCGCCGGAACTGCACAGAGCCACAAGGGTTCAATACTGAGTAGTTCCTCCTACCAGGCCTCTTAAGAGCCCGTCTCACCCCACAGATAACACCTAATTTAGGTAGGTAATACAGCTAGAACCAGACGTCTTAAGAGCCCGTCTCACCCCACAGATAACACCTAACTTAGGTAGGTAATACAGCTAGAACCAGACGTCTTAAGAGCTCGTCTCACCCCAAAGATAACAGCTAACTTAGGAAGGTAATACAGCTAGAACCAGAGGTCTTAAGAGCCCGTCTTACCCCACAGATAACACCTAGCTTAGGTAGGTAATACAGCTAGAACCAGACGTCTTAAGAGCCCGTCTCACCCCACAGATAGCACCTAACTTAGGTAGGTAATACAGCTAGAACCAGACGTTGCATCGTGGTGTGGTTTTTTGTATTCTACTTTAGAAAATAGTGAGATTAAAACCAGTAAAACTGTTTTTACCAAATAAAAAAACTATAACATTAAAAAACTTCCTTAACTTATCCCAATTTCACTGTTTTAAAATTTTGACTGCATAAAATCACATTTCGATATACTTTCAGGTTCGAGCGTAATCATGTATTTAACTCTCGAATATTCAACGTTAAGGGGGGGCTCTTAAGTCTCTTCTTGAGTTGGACAGAAAAGCTTGACCAACACTTACTCTTGGCTGCGCCAATCTCTTGATCGTTGCGATCTCAGAGTCGTAGATGACGTCGTGGTAGATGACAATACGAGGTTTGTGGAAGGCTTCTTCCATTTTGACTCTGGCCAGCTTAAGGAAAGGCACCCCCCCGTCGACGTAGCTGCACTTGAGCTGCGACAGGACCGAATCTGGCAAGGTGACATCACCTCTGCACAGCATCTCGTAAAGGTCCCGCTCGGGGAGGTCTGTCAGTGGCTGCGGTCGCTTCTCCGTCACTGTGTAGGGCTGTCTCGGGAAAAAAACATAACCTCACTTAGATTCTCAGCATGTCGCCTTCTCACGATGTAATATTATCAGTCATAAAAAAAAACACTTTAGTTTCACTAGGCATTAAAAAAAGACAATACTTTCAATAGGTACTAAAAAAATTGTTACAGTTTCTCACTACCTGCTCGGGTTGTGTGTATATGTGTTTGGGACGAGGAAGTTAGAACTTAAAGGAAGTAAACACATTTATACAGAGGGAGAGTGGAAAACCTTTTATTAAAAACCGGCCTCAGTACATTCATCCGGGATTCAAACCCCAATATCTCCGTTAATGGCAGTCCAGTATATTGCAGGAGTGACAGTTTAGACCAATCGGCCACCGAAGCTGGTAAAAGGCATTTATTAAAAGGGCACGAGGTCTAAATATCAAGCTCATCCAGCCTGGTTTACTGGTGACATGGAGGTTAGGGTTTGAACCCTGGTCAGGTGTAATGAGGATGGTTTCCCCACTGTCCCTCCACGTAAATACGGTTATGTCTCGTCTCTAAGCCTACCTCCTGCCTATTCCATTAAATTAGTTAGCGAATGCATACAACCCAAGCGAGTACTAAGATGTGATGGAAAAAAAAAACCTCTGTCAATGAGTATGAAGACATTAAAATGGTTTGTTAAATTTTAAAGTTTATAGGATATTTTACTTTAAATAGAATTGTCTTTTATTATTTACTTGTATGCAAAACTACTCCCTTTATACTAAAGTTTTACTAAAATAATATGTAAAGCATGCACTATGTGACCCTGGGTTGAAAAAAAATTGCTTTAAAACACACACACACACACATTAAAACTAACAAATGCACACACACGCGTGAAGCTATTTTCAAACAATGGTTAAGTATCCATACCATGCACACACAGCTGCCAAGATTTGTTTTGGCATCGTCAATATTTCGAGTCAACCTAGAGATTGGCTTGTCCCCATATGTGTCTTTTATACGTACCAGTACCAACCGACAAACTTCCTATGGTTTCTAGCTGTCTGGAAATGTTTCAGTGTAATACGGAGCAGGATGTACAGGACGTAGTATGTACTAATATTGACACACGTAGCGGAAATGATGGAGCAGTGTAGGACAGGAGAGAGAAGGCATGACTAAGGTGGTATGAGGAGGACAAGAGAAAGAAACAAGGGACAGATGGCTGAAGGAAGTGTGGAGGAGAGAGAGAAGACTGGGTCATTGTGGAGAAGAGAGGAGAAGACTGGGTCATGGTGGAGAAGAGAGGAGAAGACTGGGTCATGGTGGAGAGAAAGGATACGTTGGAGAAGCTTAAGTTCCAAACAGAATCGGCCAGTGGCTGGAAGCTGTTCATTACGAGTATGAAAAAGTATACTATATATATTTGGTAGAACACTTGTGGACATGATTATAAATTTCTTCATATTTTTGCGGCACTCCAAAGTTAAAATTGTGGCACATCAGGGGTGCCAAAGTCACCCTCCTTTGAAAATAACTTTAATAGACCTTCAGAATAACGTGCTTTCCAAACAATAATTTGTGTTAAACATACTTTGCACACCATGTGTTTTAACATTCATCACTCATAAGTGTGTCATTTTTGGGTGTGTTTAGTGTAATAGAGAAGAAATAAGTGTTACTAGGCTGTTAGTAAATATTACCTTGAGAAGTGCCTTCATAATTATCTGCAACAGAATCATTATCATTAAATTATTCATCGTTCTCCGCCAGTAAATAGTGGGAAGTTTTCGTGAGTAAAAGCTGTAGATGATAATATTGTGATGTGTTTGGGTTGATTAAACTTTGCTGTAGGCTGTTAATATTGTTTTGTTGGAAACTAGATAGATAGCTTACGTTTTTTTTATGACACAACAAAATCAAGTGCACTTGGCAAATTATGAGAAAATGAAACAGGCTAAAAATATATTTTTGAACGAAATGATCCAATACATATTTGTGAACATAAATGAAGGCTACAAGCAGGTAAAAAGGGGAAATATCAGGGAATTTTAATGCTTGTCTGTAAAAAATAATAGTTTCACATGTAAACATCGAAACAAAAGTGAGAGATTTTGTTTATTGCATGTTAGCAAAATATGTTGACCAGAAATTTTGTGCTAGCAGGGGATAGTTGTGGAGCATTAGTTTTTTAAATACTCTATCTACCCAGGACCACAAATAAAACTTAAAACATTTAGTAACTTATAAAAAATTTGGATGTAAATAGAACTGTCATTCTCCAAATTAGGCGAGAAATGAGTTAATTAAATTCAGTAAAAATTGCAAAACGTTGTCTGGAAAACGTGGACAAGCCGGGGTTTTTATGAAATAAGTTTCGTAGCTACCCTGATATGATAGTGACTATTGAGTAAAGATGTACAAAAATAATATTTTCAGAGGTTTGTACAAAACAATCACTTGTAGAATGGCATTAAGATAGTAGATGAAGAAGAAATTGAAATAGAGGACACCTTCAAATCATTAAAACCTTAAGGATATTCGATATTTAAGGATTTAAGAAAATATCAATTTTTTTTTTTTATCTTTCAAATCTATAACTGTAAATTGTTTTCGAGGTATAACATTATTAACATACATCATACTTAAAATAATCAAAGTGTGAACCATTTACCTCTCACTTAATGGAATGATATAATTAATATATTGTAACAAAAAAAAAGTTAATATTTATTTACTATTTCTATTTTATAGCGCATTTTGAAAGTAAACTTCGTATGTTCACCCTCTTTTCTAAGATTTGAATTTAAAATTCGTAGTTGAAATGAAGATTAAAATTTGAGATTCAGATTTGTAAAATAGTGGATTGGGCCTGTCATTAAAAAAATGACAATTACAATTTTTTTCAAGAAAGAGTTTAAATATAATTTGTATATTCTCTAAATATACTTTCATCTGTCTGACAGTTGGTAGCGTGTCTGCCTACTAATCTGAGGGTCCTGGCTTCAATTCCCGGCAGGGTTGAAAAACTTATCATTAGCAAATTGCGAGTTTTAAAGTGAAGAATTAATGATACAAGGACTGGGTGTAATGTATATTCTAGCTTTAAGTTAGTTTATAAGTCGTGTTCTGATATCATCAGTCGGTTCAGAAAGTGGATGGTAAATATATATCAACTAAAAATAATAATTTTATAAATTGATTTAACTTTAGCAATTAATGGTTCATTAAATATTATCGTCTTTAAAATGTAAAACCAAATAATTGTGACCCATTTTAAAATAAATTTATGATCTCAAGTTTGCCGATTCTGAAAATAAGAAATAAATGGAAGCAGTGTAGACAGTAAAACATATAGACCCTGTTTTAGGAACCAGTGTTATCAAAACGGTTGGTTAGTGTTTAGTTAGATGTGAGAGCCGTCTCCAAGCCGGGTCAGCGTACCTCGTCAGCGGGTGTATCGTCAGCACCGTCCTCCCCTCTCTTCTTTCCTTTCTTCCTCTTCTCGAGGTCCTGCAGGTAGTACACCTTGTTACCCACGGCGCGCTCGTGGTTAGGGAGGATTTCCAACAGCTCGTCCGTCAGTTTCAGCGCTCGGTGCACGTTCCCTGAAACAATATTATTATTATTATTATTATAATTGTTGTTATTGTTATTATTATTGTTGTTGTTATTGTTGTTATTGTTGTTATTATTGTTATTATTATTATTGTTATTATTATTGTTGTTATTGTTATTATTATTTATTATTATTATTATTATTATTATTATTAGCACTGCGTCTTACTACCCGTTCGGGTTATACGCACTTACGCTAATGTGTAATGGTAGGGTGATTGTGAGATGAAATGGAGGACCTACAGTTTAACGTGGGATCCGAACCACGGTGGAGGTCTGGAATCCCACACATTCACAAGTTGTGATTAATACACGTCTTGTCAGAGGTGAAGGAAGGTTCCCTGAAACAATCTGCACTTAATGTTCGTGTAATGTGACATACACTTATGTACTAAATACCCTAATGGTTTTCAAGAATGAGGATCATTATACTTAATGAAAGTGCAGCCACATTTGTGTGACGAGTGGAAAACTTTTTTTTTGTTGCAAATACCACCCTTAGTACATCCAACCAGGATTCGAACAGCGACCACCAAAATGGGGGACATATACATAATATTCAATTAATGTGACGATTACATAAGGTTTAAGTAATATAAATGAAAATATAGTGTGTGATCAGGATTAACATAACGTTGCAACCAAACAATTATTCGTGTAAGTTGTTTGAAAACAAAATTGTTCACTAAAATAGACCCCGAGCATTTGGGGTTGATTAGGCTTCAAGTAATTGTATTAGAAGCTTCACTGGAGCTAAAAAAAATAAAGTGTAGAAGGTGGCCACGACATTTTGATGTCCATCGAGACGCGGACAAATGAAGTACTAAATAGCCGTATTGACGTTGCACACAACATGATTGGCTGGCAGGAGCAGTGTGGTACAGTTCACCTAACTTGAAACTCTTACTTTAAGTGCGTCGTGAATAGTTACACTTAAGAACTCTAGCAGATACTTTACTCTGTATTAAGTTACACGAATGTTAAATTTATCGGCATTACAAGAATTCATAACCTGACCCGTCAATAGTGATCAAGTTTAATGTAATGTGAGTCCAAAAACTTGGACCACTCAGTCAGAAGTGCATTTATTTTACAGTCACTATAAAATTGCAACGACACTCAAACTAAAGAAGATATATAATTAGAAATCTGCTGAGCAGGTTTTTTGTGTTCAAATCATTTCTCGAATAAAAGCAAATATTATTTGTAAAATTTTGAATAGCTATCGAATTTAATATATCCCAGTTAAATATGCTAAAAGTTATGATGTTCATTAGATTAGTTTTGGAGCCAAGTCCTTTAAAGTTCTTCAATATGTTTATGCTTCAAGCACCATCTATTGTGGTGATTATAAACTATTTCATTATGTGTCTTCATTCCTCAAAGTTATCAAACTTGTTACGTATTATCAAAGGGTGCAATTATAGACTATATGAAGGTTTTATAAAGACTGTTTTTGGAGAAAAAGGGGCAGCCTATTTTCAGGTCAATACGGTAACAATTAATAAGCATTTACTTTACCTCTCAAGAATTATTAAAAATATATATACATATTTTAGCCACATTGTGAGATGTTCAACAATCTAAAGCCCCATTAATTTTTTTTTCTAATTTGGTTTGATTTGAGTTATTGAGTCAAATAATATAAAATTTGAATTGATATTGATTTGAAGCTTCGCAGACCCATACAAATAATATTAATTAAAAATTGTTATAATCTGAAAAGTATAAAACTTATTTTGCTGTATATATGTAAAAATCAAGTTTCCCCTTTTCTGGGTTAGGATATATTTTCCTAAATCCATAGCTATCGTACAATGACTTTTTTTTTTTTACAAAGCTAAAGAACAAAAACACTCTTACCTTGCATGTAGGTGGAGAAGGCGAGGTATTCAAGAATGTCGGATTTGGTCGTCGTCTTGTTTGACTCATCCTGGTATCGACCCAACGCTTCCGTCATCCACAGGACGGTGTGGTAGAAGTCACCGTTGTTGTACGACTGTCGACCCAGCTCGAAACAATCACCGGCTGTAACCGTTGCAAGAATCGGGATAAAGGCTGTCGAGTTTTCACGGGAGACGTCTTATATGACAGGGAGAAAAGGTTCCTAGATTTACTTTCATTTATTCATACATCAAGTCAGATGATCTTCAGCTGTCACTTTTGATATAATTCAACATCGGTTAATTCGAGAAATTTGATATTTAGAACCCACCATGAAATTCCTATATCAATGGTAAAAAATAGAATTTAATTTGATTTAAAAAAATAAATATTTGGATAATTCAAAGCCTATATATTGCTATTTTTTTCTAGTTTGTACTCATTTCAAGTCTAACATCATCATCATCATCATCATCAAATGCTTCCAGCGTGTAGCCAGGTCCTTTTAGTAAAATGCCTTCTATCATTCTTCCTCCCACATTCTATTATACTCTCCTCCTCTCACTTGCACACTTGCTGCTATCTTTCCCTCCCAGCTCTTCCTTGGTCTCCCTTGTGGTCTCTTCCCTCCTGTACTGAATTCCATTCAGCTCCTGAACAGACTGTACTGACCTGTAAGCTCTGTTCTGTACTGAATACCATTCAGCTCCTGAACAGACTGTACTGACTTGTAAGCTCTGTGCTGTACTGAATACCATTCAGCTCCTGAACAGACTGTACTGACCTGTAAGCTCTGTGCTGTACTGAATACCATTCAGCTCCCCTCTAGCCACAGAGGAAGTGTCCAGCTTGTAAGTGTCCTGTAACCTCATGAGGGCGACGGCCGCACCGTTCAAATCTTCGTCTGAGGGGAACTTGAGTATCTGGTGGTACCTGGTCAGGTTCTCAGCGAAACCTGAACACAAACCAGCGACCAATCATCCAGGATCACCCACTCTAACCACGATAACAGGGGGGCTAGGTGGGTTAGTCAAATGGGACTAATGACCCATGACAGACCACGATAACAGGGAGGCTAGGTGGGTTAGTCAAATGGAGACAAATGACCCATGATAGACCACTCTAACCATGATAACAGGGAGGCTAGATGGGTTAGTCAAATGGAGACAAATGACCCATGATAGACCATGATAACAGGGAGGCTAGGTGGGTTAGTCAAATGGGGACCAATGACCCATGATAGACCACTCTAACCATGATAACAGGGGGGCTAGATGGGTTAGTCTAATGGGGACCAATTACCTATGACACCACTCTAACCACAATAACAGGGGGATAGGTGGGTTAGTCAAATGGGGACCAATGACCCATGACAGACCACTCTAACCATGATAACAGGGAGGCTAGGTGGGTTAGTCTAATGGGGACCAATGGCCCATGATAGACCACTCTAACCAATGTAACAGGGGAGAGTTACGTACCTTGAGTTATGTCGTCGACCATGAAGGACTCGACCTGTTTCCAGTCGGTGGTGAGTCTCTTCACCAGGAGGTAGGCGTTGATGGGGTTGGAGAGGTATCCCTGGACGTCCTGACTGGCCTCCTCGTGCTCCTTGGCGTATTCGCCCGCTTGTCTGGAATAAGGAGCAACACTCGGTCAGAACAACCAGCACTCGGTCAGACCAACCAGCACTCGGTCAGACCAACCAGCACTCGGTCAGATCAACCAGCACTCGGTCAGGCCAACCAACACTCGGTCAGGCCAACCAGCACTCGGTCAGGCCAACCAGCACTCGGTCAGGTCAACCAGCACTCGGTCAGGCCAACCAACACTCGGTCAGGCCAACCAGCACTCGGTCAGACCAACCAGCACTCGGTCAGACCAACCAGCACTAGGTCAGACCAACCAGCACTAGGTCAGACCAACCAGCACTCTCATACATTACAAGGTCGGGGCAAACATTGTTGAAGTATAGGTTTACCACTTTCACAATGATAAAGAAAAACGGCCTGGGGGCTGGATGTTGTGTTTGTTCAGTTTATAAGTCTGTCAGAAAGTGCACGTTTAATACCTCAAATAAATCAATATTTTCCGAGATGAAATCTTATTTTAAATCAAGTTATAAAATAATCGTTTATATGTTTCGAGCTACAAACTAAACCCGACTTAACCTAACCTTCCATGAATGAGAAAAATAAGTGTTGATACAAGTTGGGATGGGTGTTACATTTTATTTAGGTTCGGAGGGCGAAGACTTTCTGTCAATGTCGAGTAGTACCTATGTTCGAACAATATCCTGTGAAATAGGGTAAATTAACGTTTCCAACTTGTCTGTCGAATGTAGTTAACCACCCTGTATGTTTTCCAATATGAGTTTTATTTTTAGCCAGTCACTTTTCATAACAAACCCCGTGCCTGAAAGTCTAAAATCTTGGCTTGTATTTGCCACAAAACAGGCTACAATAACATTGTTTTAAAACGTGAAAATATGGAGTGTAATGAGGTGGACTGGATAGAACTAGCTCAAGATAAAAGATAAGTGTCATACTTGTGTAAGTGCGGTCTTGAATCTAGTTCCTAATAATATAAACTAAGTAAAGTGAAAATCTGGTTTCTAGCTAATGTCTTTGTTTAAAAGAACAGCCATTATAAATAATGTATCAAAAATAATTTTAAAAAAAACATACGTCATATTTTCTTCATAAATACAATACACTTATAAAATTTGTCATCAACATGTACAATTGTTATACCTTTTTTAAAAAAATTAATAGCGACAGTTACATAATATTATATAGATCCAATTAGTATTTATATAACATCAATTTAATCAATGAATAAATACTCTCATTTGACGAAACTTACTATGAACGCCATTTCCCTTCAACTTCCTCTGGTAGCTCAGTTGGTAGAGCGGTGGACTGTAGAATTGAGAATAGATAGAAATCCATAGGTCGCTGGTTCAAATCCGGCCCGGAGGAATACTAATTTTTATTTTTGTATATCGGTTGTATTTTAATGCACACAATATTGTAAGATACACTCACCTTTACTAAAACCTACACAATTAAAAAATTATTATTATTAACTTCTCCATATCCTGAATTAAAATACATAGAACAAAATAAATAAATTATAATGATGCAAATCGACATTCAAAAGGGATTGAATTTTTATTTTAGTTTTTTTAGCCACAGAGATTCGAACTAAAGACTCTCGAGCTCGTGGCGTTAATTGCCTTACAACTTTCACTGATCTAGGCGAAGTCAATCTCGTGCAAGTCTCAACTTTAAAAAAAATAATTTATTATCTGCATAATTAAACAAGCAATTAAAGATCCCATCACCGTAAAATAAGCCTCATTCTGTGATTTTAAAATAAATTCAATACAAGATTAATAATGGAGGGAGCGAGGTCTACTGTCCACAGAACTAATATCAAAAAGTGGCAGCTGAAGATCCAATTGATTATATATACCTTTGACCTTGAGTTGTGCCCATTCAGATTTTAAAAAACCTGTATTACAAATATTATTATTATTAGCACCGCGTCTTACTACCCATTCGAGTTATACGCACTTACGCTAATGTGTAATGGTAGGGTGATTGTGAGATGAAATGGAGGACCTACAATTTAACGTGGAATCCGAACCACGGTGGAGGCCTGGCATTCCCCACATTCACAAGATGTCTTGTCAGAGGTGAAGGAAGGGTTTGGTAATCAGATAAATCTGTGCCAGGACCGAGGATTGAACCGTGGACCCCCAACACAGAAGTCCGACACCTTACCCCTAGACCACCAGGTCACCCTATTTAACAAATAGCGAGCGTACTATACTTTGACCAGAGGCTGCTATAGACAGCTCTAATGATCTAAGCGAGCGGCTGATTTCCAAACAACTGGACAAGTCTATAAATCAAGACGACAATGACTGACAAGGGAGTAGCTTTGCAACATTTACCCGTTTAAGTTTCAGTTAATGAATAATGGGGATTTATTCGTTATCTAAATACTTTGTTTATTCAAGTATTAAACATTATTAACTGGTCTATAGCAGACCCCGTTAGTGACGCATTCAACCACAGAGCACTGTAGTCATACGTGAGAATTGAAATAGGTTTGATTGTTTTATTGTAAAATTGTGTGACTCTTGGCAAACTTCAACTTTATTTCGAGAAATAATTCCATTTTAACCAATTACAAAGTTTCACAAATAAACCATAGTGATAGCTGAAAAAAATATAACTTGGGTTAACAGCTTTGGTACAAAAATATTTTACAAATTTTATTTAGTGTTTAAAATTTTATAAATATGCACCGTATCTTTTTTTCAAGACATAAAACAAATACGAAAAAAATATTAGAACTTTGATTTTATCCCTGGAATATTTCATATATTCGAATTGAAAAACAAGTGGACTTCTCTTAGCAATCTCCTTTTATGTAAATCATTTGAAAATGTTCCTGGTTGTTAACGCCTTAGAATGAATTAAAACAAAGTGTAAACTTTAAACCTTGGAGATATTTCAAGCGTATTCACCCCATTTAAATTGTTGGAAAAGTTTTCTAGGAGGGTAGCTAAAGGAAAATATTCTGGAAAAAATACCATTTTTCATCTCTTATCTGTGCGATAATGAACTTGAACCAAGCCACCCCAAAGTAGGAGACGACTTCAACCCTCTAAAACTACCCCCGTGAGACTTGTTAATCTCGATATCTTACACCCTCTAATATTACTGAGGATAGGGGTTGTCCTATTTCCTTCTTTCTCGTCGCAGGGAAAGAAATTACCCTTGTAGAAAATGGAAACATATTTAATTGCGGCCACATTGATAGAATTTTACTATTCTATTTATATTGTTTTATAATATATTAATATATATCAAAAGTGACAGCTTAATATCACATGGCTTGACGTATTAATACATGCAAATCTAGTCATTTTGATTATAAAACCCTTGTTGACATTCAACGAGTCGCTAAATATAATGTAATGTTTTCATACGTTATGCTAATGTGTTATGAAGCAGTCGATTTTGGAAACTTGAAAAAAACCAAAGCGATTGCTTTTTTATTTTTTATTCTTCCAAACACATCATGAGAAAATTTTCCGATACTGTTAAGGTTCTGAATAAAACAAAAACAAAGGATCCTTCAATTCAACTCCTTGATCATGTGACTTGAGAATATAATGCAACCAACCATCAAGTGTCCTCACAAATACGGTCTCTTGTCTTTTTAAAGTTTTCTTAGAGAGGTGATTCACCCTTTTAAAAAGGTTATCACTAACAACAAGTAAAGGATCCTTCAAGTCCCCTATTTGACCTTGAATAGTGAAATAGTCATCATAAAGGGTCGTCTATAAACCACGTAAAGCTTTGAGGGGGAGGGGGGCACTAATGTCTATATGATGTTACATGGGGGAAGGGTGGGGTACATCAAAGTATATAAGAAATATTAAAAATATAAGACATCTTAAAATATGACAGATTTTTTTTTCTCCATAGGTTTTCTTGTAGACTAGGGCGATGATTTGCATCCTTCTGATTTAGTTCTCGCCAAGTAAAGGACCCTTACTCACCTCCTTAGCTGGTTCAGTCTGTCCTCCTGAGCTGTGATGTAATCCTCCAGAGTCCTCATAAGAACGGCCTCTGTTTCCAGAAGTTCCTCCATCTCAACCAGGGCGGTGTAGACCTCACAGTTAACACGGGAAACCATCAGGAGCAGACAGGCAAGTATAACACGAGAGGAGGTGGCCATGATTGCTTCACAGGAGTATAACGGTTTCAAGGTACGGGAGCTATACCTGCAACACAGGGGAAACCATCAGGAGCAGACAAGCAAGTATAACACGAGAAGAGGTGGCCATGATTGCTTCACAGGAGTATCGTGGTTTCAAGGTACGGGAGCTATACCTGCAATACATAGGAAACCATCAGGAGCAGACAGGCAAGTATAACACGAGAGGAGGTGGCCATGATTGCTTCACAGGAATATCACGGTTTCAAGGTACGGGAGCTATACCTGCAACACAGGGGAAACCATCAGGAGCAGACAAACAAGTATAACTCGAGAAGAGGTGGCCATGATTGCTTCACAGGAGTATCGTGGTTTCAAGGTACGGGAGCTATACCTGCAATACATAGGAAACCATCAGGAGCAGACAGGCAAGTATAACACGAGAGGAGGTGGCCATGATTGCTTCACAGGAGTATCACGGTTTCAAGGTACGGGAGCTATCTATCCTGCAACACAGGGGAAACCATCAGGAGCAGACAGGCAAGTATAACACAAGAGGAGGTGGCCATGATTGCTTCACAGGAGTATCACGGTTTCAAGGTACGGGAGCTATACCTGCAACACAGGGGAAACCATCAGGAGCAGACAGGCAAGTATAACACAAGAGTAGGTGGCCATGATTGCTTCACAGGAGTATCGCGGTTTCAAGGTACGGGAGCTATACCTGCAACATAGGGGAAAACATAAGGAGCAGACAGGCAAGTATAACACGAGAGGAGGTGGCCATGATTGCTTCACAGGAGTATTACGGTGTTGGTACGGGAGCTATTAGGTCATGTAGGAGATAAGGAGGTGTTAGTCATTATTTACAACATTAAGGTGTTGTTATCAACATTAGTGATTATTTTTAATGCAGGTCCGTCTCCGCCAAGAGCTGTTTACAAATGAGAACAAGTGAGGTGTGAGCTGTGAGCTGTCGTGAGTTGTTTTGATGCACAGTAACTTCATGAACAATGTGGACACGAATTTTCTCGGTAAACAATGAATGGTCAGTCCGTAACAAACTATAACTATTGTTTATTGAAGCGTATTTACTTCCCTTCTAAGCAATCGACCATCATCATGGCCACCGAAAGTTTGGAGACTTGGGTTCGAATGCCGATAAAGGTAGATAAAGAGAAAAAAAAGAGAAATGTTTTTAAACGCTTTGCGAATTCAAGGGAAACTTTAAAATTTGGAGTTCAATTTAATGCATGGTTTAGTAATAATAGTAGTAATAATAATAATAATAATAATAATAATAATAAAATTGTATATTCAATGAGATAAGAATTTGGCTAGCGTATTAAAAATAAATAATGTATTTTGAGTTTTTATACCTACCAGGGGCTGCACGCTTTTAATTACACCAATAGGTATGAGTATGGTAGAATATAGAGGAAATGTGCCCGCACTTGCGTGGAAGAAACGTGATAAGTAATTCAGGAAACAAACACCTTCGGTAAATCCAACCGGGATTCGAACCCTGAAGCTACTCGTCACCGGAAAATTAAACCGAGCGAGACTGACATTCGGATTGCATGTCCATGCGTAAGTTAATGCTTTATAATAATAATATTAGTACCACGTCTTACTACCCGTTCGGGTTATACGCTTTAAGTACTAATTACGCTAATGGATTTATGAATTGGGAAGGTTAAATTAGAGGAAGTGAACCCGCATTTGAGTAGAGGCAGAGTGGAAAACCATTTAGGGAAAACCACCGCCAGTTTCACCCGACCGAGATTCGAACCTCGATCTCCCCGTCCTCAGCAGTCGAGCTCAACACGTCTAGCGCGTTAGCCAACTACGCCACCGAGATGGGTTAGTGCTTTATAAAGCTTTTATTTTTTATAAACATATAAAAAGCTAGAATTATTGGAACCATGTCGCTTGGTTAGGTTGTCAGTTTGTAAGTCGTGCGTGCTATTTATCTCTGTATTGATGATCCGGAATTGAACAAGAGACGAAACACGAATTGTGTTCATAAATACAGTAAGGTCACCGGGTCAAGGTGAAAGCGGAACTTGAGTAAGGTCACGTTTTAGGTTTGTTGCTATTAAGGTCACACACACTTCGATCAACAAACAATAAAACACAAGTTATTTGTATTAAACTTTGAGAAGAATATTTCTTTTAGATTTTCTTTTTTTAGCCCCGCGTCTTACTACCCGTTCAGGTTATTCGCATATATACTAATCAAGCTTGAGTGTTAAAGATTAGGAAGGTCGAATTTAGAGGAAAGGTGCACGCATTTTCGTGGAGGAAGAGTGAAAAAATCATTTAAGGAAAACCACATTAACCTAGATTTAAACCCCGATCTCTTCGTTATCGGCAGTCTAGTTAGTCTTTTGCGAGAGTAGCGCGTTAGAACACTGAAGCGGGTGGTTAGATTTCTCTCAACTTCAAAGAAGTTACCGGGGTATTGTCAAAATCTTACTTGATCCTACACTGTTAATTTTGTTTAGAAAAAAACCCACAGCTAAGGATGATACACTCTTATCTAACCTGTAAAACACGCCCAAGATACTCATTTTGAACAAAATCGTCAGAGGCATTTTAGAAAAAAAATCTAATCTTCAAAAAAGTCATCAGTAAACTACTCTTTATTTGAAGGCTGGGATCAAAATTAAAAATAGACTATAAAATAACATATAAATAACAATGCCATAACCATTGACCTAAACAGGAGTTTTTCCATTCCCAGGGTCACTCATATTTTAGGGCAGAGTCTGTGATGGATACGCGGAAATCGCAAACTACATATGAGTTATCAATTAAGATCAAGAGCTATCAGATAACGCAGACATCTTTCATCTAAAGAATATTATATTTATATACGGTTAAAAGAACATTAAAAAATAAAATAGCAAGGATCAATTTAAATATAAAGTTTGGATTGTAGCCCCAGGGACGAGCAGACAGACAGACTCTTTTGATTATGGAGGCAATTTATTTTTATTTGAGGTATTTATTATTTACGGTGAATTAGGGGGAAAAACACATCTACAATAATAATCTATTTTTTTGACACCCGCTTCGGTGGTCACGTGGTCTAACGCGCTACTCTAGCAGTAGACTAGACTGCCAATGACGAAAATATCGAGCGAGGTTCGAATCTCAGTCGGGTGTACTGAGGGTGGTTTTTCCAAAGCGGTTTTCCACTCTCCTTCCACGCAAATGCGGGTAAACTTCCTCTAAATATAACTTTCCTGATCCCTAAAACCGTGATTAGTACATAAGCATGCAACTATAACGGGTAGTAAGACGCGGTGATAAGATTTTATCTTTTTGGCTATGCCAGGAATCGAAATTGGCACCCTTATCTCCATCATACTCTCGAGGTAGAATTATTTTTCACAATTACTACGATACTTTTTTTTATACGAGAGCATATAAATGATAGTCTAGATACCCACCAAACTTTCTTCCCGGTCATTAATTACTAGTCGCCCAAATTAGCGCGATTCTTTCGAATCCCTAGCAAACGTCACTGTGACGTATCGATGACGTCACCACGTTTCTTCATTGTAAACACACACAAGAGATGTGGGTTCCTTTCTCCCGGTCCCTGGCCGAGTTTTTTTGTATGTTTAGTGTTTTAGCGCGTCTTGGAAGATGGTTCGTCGAGTAATATGAGGGGAGAGAGGCCATATGGGGGAGAGAGTGGTCATATGAGGAGAGAGAGAGAGAGAGGCCTTGTAATGTCATCACAAAGTCCACACGTCTGCGCAGAAGACACCGGCTAAGTAGAGAGTGGAACACACGAACAACACTCGATATATGATCTTTTTATATAACCGGCCCAGTGGTATAGTGAGTGGTCAGTGCACCTGCCTACGAACCTAGGGGTCCCGGACTCGATTCCCGGCTGGTACCTCGGGGTATTTTTGCTGAAAGGGGAACTGCCCCAACAATCACCAGGGTTGGGTTAGCTGGGGTTAAGTTAGGCTTAAGTGTTTCAACTGGTTCCACACCCTCATACTCACTATCACCATCATACTCACCATCACCCTCATACTTACTATCACCATCATCTCATCTCATCAGGACATGTAAAGGATGTACTTTTTTTAGTACGGGCTAATCTTTCCACTACTGGGCTACGAGTGATGTAATGATATAAATTGGTCCAATGGTCTAAGGCGTCACTCTCGTGTTAGAAAACAGGCCAGTTGATGACGGGGCGCTCGGAGTTAGAATCCCGTTCGCGTCAACTGAAGGTTTTTTCCTAAATAGTTTTCCACTCTCCTTCCACGCAAATGCTGGTATACAACCTCTAAAATGCTCCCTTCCTCAGCCTTACTCCATTAGAGTAATTAACATATATATATAACCTGAACGTTTACGAAATACAAACATGTTTTTCAGCCATCAATGATAACATTGGGTGACCTGGTGGTCTAGGGGTAAGGTGTCAGACTTCTATGCTGGCGGCCGGGGTTCAATCCTCGGTCCCGGCACAGATTTATCTTATTGCCAAACCCTTCCTTCACCTCTGACAAGACAACTTGTGAATGTGTGGAATGCCAGGCCTCCACCGTGGTTCTGATTCTTCGTTAAACTGTAGGTCCTCCATTTCATCTCATAATCATCCTATCATTACACATTAGCGTAAGTGCGTATAGCCCGAACGGGTAGTAAGACGCGGTGCTATTAACAATAATGACAACATTTCACCATGATTAATAAGCGTTGTGTTATAGGCATTTATAATATCTATCAAAAGTGCACCACGACTTGACGTATGGACAAGTGAAAGTTTTTTTTGTAAGTGTCAGATACGACCCATCAATTTTCCTAATTACGATAGCATGACGAGCTCCCGGAATAGAACCAGGGTCCTCTCGCCGCATATCCCTCTCGAGCTAGCTCGTATCCAGTACGTGACGTCACAATCACACATGTGTGATCCCTCTTCGTTACATGCCGAGATTCCTTGCCCCTGGTGGCTTGCTAACCGCAACCCAGCAACAAGCAAATACAAGTTGCTCGTTCGGTGTGAGTAGAAAAGTTAAAACTGACCTGAGAGAACAAATAGTGAACATTTTGAGTGTTGGTTCAAAAACCTAGAAACCTAGAAACTTGGAAACTCGTATCGTTGGCCTAACGCCTCACTCGTTGGGCTGGATTGTCGGTGACATCGGGTGTACTTAGGGTTTTTTTCCTTCTAAATTGTTTCCCACTCTTCCTCCATGTAAATGCGGGTAGTTTTTCTCTAAAATGTTTCCTTCCTTATCTTTAACACATTAGCATAAACAGTGTATGCATTTAACCTGAACGGGTGATGAAAATAATATAAACTTAAAAAAGCTGAAATTTGTCAGGGAAACCCGAGTGTGCAAACTTTGATTTATTAAACAAACAAAACTTCTACAACTATTATGAGCCTAACGGATTAGACCTCGTGACCACAGGCTCGAGCAGAGAAAAAGATTACTACTGATCAGTGTCCACTATTACGACGTAGGCCTGCTATTGAATATTAATATGTTTCCTATCTAACTTGGATCATCAAATAAAAATAAAAATATCAAATCCAGAAGAAAAAAAAATTACAATCTCAAATTTAATGAGAAAGTTCCCGTAACAATTCTATCCCCCCAGTCAAAAAATAAATGGTACGATGCACCGCAAAGACTTCCTCTTCTAGCTTAAAATATAATAATTTATTAAAAACTTGTAAGATTTGTGAAATGAAATAATACACACTGTTACAGAAACACTCCACCAAAGAGCATACATATCTGCTTTGGTGGCCGCATGGTCTAACGAGCTGCTCTCGTGCTGGACTAGACTGCCGAAGACGGGGAGATCGGGGCTCGATCGTGGTCGGGTGCATTGAGGGTGATTTTCCCTAAATTGTGTTTTACTCTCCCTCCACGCAAATGCGGGTGAACTTCCTCTAAGTTAAACCTTATCAATCCTGAACACATTAGTGTAATTAGTAAAGAGGCGTTTAACCCAAACGGGTAGTAAGATGCAGTGTTAAAAAAATATAGCATTCATGTGATAATATGCACTGTCACAGAAACATTGAGAAAAGAAGGACATCTCCGTCTACCTAAGAACATAAAAAATAATTTCTTGTTTCAAAGTGCTCCAAGAAGGAAAAAAAAATGTTTGCCTATAGCTAAGAAACTGATGATTTTATTTAAAAAAATCTAATTTCAACCTAAAATTTAATGAGAACAATCCCAAAAACAATTTATTTCAACCTTAAATCCAAAGAGAAGTTCTAGGTAAATTAAAATCTCAAATCTAAAGAGAAACGTCAAGCAAGAATGATCCAACTAAACGATCATGACGTTGGCCTAGACCGCTCCACAGCTTCTTTCGGACAGCTACGGGCCCTCGCAACTATAGTGGGACGCTAGTATTGACCAACTATAGTGGGACGCTAGTATTGAGCAACTATAGTGGGACGCTAATATTGAGCAACTATAGTGGGACGCAACTTTAGAACGGACACACATTTCTTATGTGGTCAACATTGATAACGTTTTACGCTACTATTATTATTTTATAGATATTGATAATAAGTAGTGTGCGAAGGTTATATTTTGATTGTGAAGCGAAGTAAAAGATATGGTTTTTATTGCCGTCACATAATTTTAACGCTAAAACTACTTTTTAAATCATTCATTGAATGCATCTAAGAAAAAAAGAAAGGTTTACAGAATAAAACTAAGCCCCCTATACTATTTTGTAGTAATAAACAAAGCCCCTATATTATTTTGTAGTAATAAACAAAGCCTACTATATTATTTTGTAGTAATAAACAAAGCCCCCTATACTATTTTGTAGTAATAAACAAAGCCCCTATATTATTTTGTAGTAATAAACAAAGCCCACTATACTATTTTGTAGTAATAAACAAAGGCCTTATATTATTTTGTAGTAATAAACAAAGCCCCTATATTATTTTGTAGTAATAAACAAAGCCCACTATACTATTTTGTAGTAATAAACAAAGCCCCCTATACTATTTTGTAGTAATAAACAAAGCCCCTATATTATTTTGTAGTAATAAACAAAGCCCACTATACTATTTTGTAGTAATAAACAAAGGCCTTATATTATTTTATAGTAATAAACAAAGCCCCTATATTATTTTGTAGTAATAAACAAGGCCCCTATATTATTTTGTAGTAATAAACAATGCCCACTATACTATTTTGTAGTAATAAACAAAGGCCTTATATTATTTTGTAGTAATAAACAAAGCCCTTATATTATTTTGTAGTAATAAACAAAGCCCCTGTATTATTTTGTAGTAATAAACAAAGGCCTTATATTATTTTGTAGTAATAAACAAAGCCCCTATATTATTTTGTAGTAATAAACAAAGCCCCTATATTATTTTGTAGTAATAAACAATGCCCACTATACTATTTTGTAGTAATAAACAAAGGCCTTATATTATTTTGTAGTAATATATTATTTTGTAGTAATAAACAAAGCCTCTATATTATTTTGTAGTAATAAACAAAGCCCTTATATTATTTTGTAGTAATAACAAAGCCCCTTTATTATTTTGTAGTAATAAACAAAGCCCCTATACTATTTTGTAGTAATAAACAAAGCCCCCTATACTATTTTGTAGTAATAAACAAAGGCCTTATATTATTTTGTAGTAATAACAAAGCCCCTATATTATTTTGTAGTAATAAACAAAGCCTCTATATTATTTTGTAGTAATAAACAAAGCCCTTATATTATTTTGTAGTAATAACAAAGCCCTTATATTATTTTGTAGTAATAAACAAAGCCCCTATATTATTTTGTAGTAATAAACAAAGCCCCTATATTATTTTGTAGTAATATATAAAGCCCCCTATACTATTTTGTAGAAATAAACAAAGCCCCCTATACTATTTTGTAGTAATTAACAAAGCCCACAATACTATTTTATAGTAACTTAATAAACAAAGTCCACTATATTGTTTTATGCTGACATATTAATTTATCTCTCCCTACGTTATAGATGTCACCAGTAGTGTTAAAATAATGTTTGGTAGCTGTTATAAAAGTGATTATGTTAATAACAAAGTAGGATCTAGCTAATCCAACATGGGTTAATTCGAAAAATTGGATAATTCGAACCCGCCATGATTCCCCCTGAAGTTCCTATTCTAATCAATGGTAAAAAAACACACTTTTAATTAGAATATTAGAAGGAAATATTCGAATAATTCTAAGGCTATACGTTGTTAATTTTCGAGTTAGCATCTACTCGTTTCAAAACTAGCTTGATGATCTTTATTAAATCATCAAGAATGTCAAAGTTTTCTAGAACAGAGGACGTGTTGGCTCAGATTTAATAGAGTCTGTGTGACAATGGGATCACGTGACACACAGCTGGGAAGGAGTAAAATTTCAAGTCACGCGTCTTCGAAGATTTAAGTCTGCGATTTGTGTATCTTAATTTTTCCAAGATTTTATATTTACTGTTTAAATTTTTCTTAGTTTTTCTGTATTTATATTGTTTTTGTGTGTTTATATAATTTATTATGTACCAGCTTCGTAGATACTCATAAAAACGGTTAGTACGAATTTTGGTCATTTCGAATTATTTTAGATATCCCTTGTACTCGAATTAAAAAAATTCTACTGCACATCAAAGTTTTTTTCTTCTAATATTTAGAAGATACGAAAGTTATTGCGGGTTTCGAAAGTAGTTCTGTAGTGAAGAAGATTTTGACCTTCGACTTCCGACATTTCGAAACTTTGCACGCCCATATAATGACAGCTGCAGACAACACGACTTAACGTAGAGAATAACATGAAAGTACTGTAGTTTTAGTAGCACCACGTCTTACTACCCGTTCTGGTTATGCTCTTATGTTTTAATTAAACTAATAGTTTTATGAATTAGGTAGGTTATATTTAGACGAAGTGTACCTACATTTTCGTGGAGGGAGAGTGGAACCTAATTAATAACAACAACTTTAATACACGTGACCGAGGTTCTAACTTATTTCTCCACGTCATTGGCGGTCTAGTCTACTGTGAGAGTAGCGCGTTAGACCACGCGGCCACCGAAGCTACGATAGTTTCAGCTAATTGCCACACAGATGGCAGCACTGAGTCTAAGAGAGACGCGCAGAAAACCGAGCGGCGGACATTGGACCGTCTCAAGCAGACACGTCCTCCGTTATCATCCAACGTCAGTTGCCTTTTATCACCCTCCGGAGACCGCCGCAAAGGATGCTGGGAGGAAATAAGAACCCACAAGTGGAAAGAGACGTAAAACCAGACAAGATGAGACTGGCGCCTATGTCAGAGAAGCACTATAATTGCACGTTTAGATGATAAAATAAGGTCGTGTTTTATTTGTATCGTCTTGCACCGAACAAGTCACGAACCCCGGTCCCTAGGGCGTGACGACACTTGACATTCCCACGCGTCCATCTCGCTAGAGATGTTGCAACAGTCAACTAGAAAAAGAGTCTTATTCTTTTTCACCGCCAGGTTTCACAACCTGTGTCATCTGTCCCCGTCACAATCGAAAGAAAGGAATAGGTCAGGGTTGATCCAAGCACTCCCACACACCAGGTGGTCGTGCGGAACAAGGCGTAAGACTCGAGTTAAAACGGGGTCTTCGGTGACGGAGATAGTAAAGTTTCGAATCTCAACCAGGTACATTAAGGGTGGTTTTGCAACTCTCTCTACATGTAAATGCAGATACATTTCCTCTAAATTCAATCTTACTCATACCCGCTTCAGTTGCCGCATAATTTAACGCGCTACTCTCTCAATAGACTAGACTGCCGATGACGGGGAGATCGAGGTTCGAATCTCGGTGGGGTGTACTGAGGATGCTTTTCCCAAAAGGGGTTTCCACGCAAATGCGGGTACACTTCTTCTAAATATAGCCTTCCAAAATCTTAAAGCTATTAGCCTATTTAGTAAATATGCATTCAACCCAAACAGGAAGTAATAAGTGGAGATAAAAAACAAAATGTCAGTTGCACATCACATTACTTGACGTATGAATATATGAACATTGTTTTAGTGACTTTTAAAAAGAGTCAATAAAGGTTCCTCTCTATACAAGACAGCTAAACGACACGCCAGCCTTGTCTGTGACCGGGAATTACCGCCGACACGCCATCCACTAGACGGCACCCTTAAGATCGGACGCGACGCGCTACAGTGGCTGGAAAAAACAACAGTTGCACTCGCCTTGGATGCAGCGTACATCCGGACATCCGGAAGTCGCGATAGGAAAAGAGCCACGGTCATGCGCAACAATGATAATTAAAAGAGAAATAAAACTTATATAAGATCTTATCGAGAAATTTCATTGTTTGATGCAACAAGGGGACTAATTATCCACAAGGTATGGGGGGAGTAGAACTTGCGGTATAATAATCATCTTCTCAAGAGCCAGACTCACCTCACACACATAACGTCCAATTATCATAAGAAGAACCTTTTAGAAAATACAAACTTATTTTATGATGTCGACATTGATAACATTTCACCATATTATTAATTTTCATTTTATAGGTATTGATAACATCTTTCAAAAGTGACAGCTGCAAATCATATGACTTGACGTGTGAATATATGACAGTAGATCAAGTAACTAACTTCACCTCGTTTCGGTGGCCTCATGGTATAACGCGCTATTCTCGCAGTAGACTTGACTGCCGATGACGGAGAGATCGAGGTTCGAAACTCGATCCGGTGTATTGAGGGCGGTTTTTCCACTCTTTCTCTCAACGCAAATTCGGTCACACTTCCTCTAAATGTAACCTCCCTAATCCCTAAAACCATTAGCTAAGACTCTTCCTATGAAGATTGGACATAATACTCTTCTTATGAAGACTGGACATAAGACTCTTCCTGTGAAGACTGGACATAAGACTCTTCTTATGAAGATTGGACATAAGACTATTCCTGTGAGGATTGGACATAAGACTCTTCCTGTGAGGATTGGACATAAGACTCTTGCTGTGAGGATTGGACATAAGACTCTTCCTGTAAGGATTGGACATAAGACTCTTCTTATGAAGACTGGACATAAGACTCTTCTTATGAAGACTGCACATAAGACTCTTCCTGTGAGGATTGGACCGTGTTTGAATTGGCGGTGTCTAAAGAGCGAGACAATCAAGGATAACGCCGTAACGACCAGTCGTTAGACACGGTACGCCGTTAAGAACATTTGAAAGAGGTGCTAAGTGCCTCACCACATCGCTATATCAATCCTTTCCGTTAACATAATAAACACCCGCGACGGTGGCCGCGCAGTTTAAGAAGTCACTCTTGCAATAGACTAGACCGCCTATGACGGGAGATTGTGGTTCGAATCTCGATCGGGTGTACTTTTCTTAAATGGTTTTTCCACTCTTTCTCCACGCGAATGCGGGTGAACTTAACATAGTCGCGTAGCCCAAACTGATAGTACGGTGTACTACTATTATTATTATTGCATTTAGCACCTCGTCTTACTACCCGTTCGGGTTATACGCTTAAGTACTAATTATGCTAGTGGATTAGAAATTGGGAAGGTTGAATTTGAAGGATGTGAACCCGCATTTTCGTGGAGGGAGAGTGGAAAACCATTTAAGAAAACCACCACCAGTTCACCCGACCGAGATTTGAACCTCGATCACCCCTTCCTGGGCAGTCTGGCTCAACACGAAACTAGCGCGTTAGCCAACTACGTCAATGAAGTAGTTAGCAGGACGTATTGACAACAAAAAACCCTACCTGATAAACGAAAGCCTCCAGTTGGTGTTGTGGGAAGGTTAAGGTGCTAAGGAAGGGAAACGCGAGTTTAAAGTCCATATTTTTAGATTTTTTGTGATAAAAAACCATATTTATCTTGAGAGATAAACATCCGTAGCACAGCCTCCTTCGGAGGGGAAATAGAGCCGTCTATCTCATGTCGATTGTGGCGAGTAAAATAACACTGGATGGTACGTGCAAATACCTTTCCCAGCCAGATTGGTAGGCTCTTTCACTCTCACTCAGAGAAATTCTCGTGTGCTGATATAATCAATCGGTTCAAGAAGTGCACATTAAATAACTCAAATAAAGGTTGTTTTTTTTAAAATTAGAACGGATCCTTTTTTTTTATTTGAAATATTTCTGTTCAAATGTTACTGTGTACATGACCAGGGCTCGGATAAAAATGGGCAAAAAATTACCAATATAATTACATTAAAAAAGTTCAAAAAATGACTTCCAAATTACAAAACAATAATATAAAAATGCATGTATACACTAATTGTGCTATTGATTAAATGAGTTAAATGCAAGCTGACTCTTTTCTTAAAATTGATTTGTAAGTCTTTTAATTAGTTAATTAATGAGACTTGGACAGAGTTGAGTCATTTAAAGGAGTGTTAGCAAATTAACAACTCAAATCCACATATTCGCTTGTCACGGGGTTTGTAGTTAAGTCCACTATAAATACAATTTATTTTTTATTTTTTCGAGCAAATCTAACGCTTTTTTTTTTTTTTAGAAACCTCGACTTTTTTTTTATGAGATCGAGAGCCTCGTCTCAATATCGTCCATAGCCCGCTTGTATGCTTAAATGCTTATGTACTTATCACGCTAATAGTGTTAAGCATTAGGAAGATTATATAAAAAGGAAGTGTATCCGCATTTGCGTGGAGAGAGAGTAGAAAACCATTTTGGTAAAACTACCCTCAGTACGCCCAACAGAAATTCGAGCCACGACCTACCCGTCATCGGCAGTCTAGTCCACAGCGAAAGTAGCACCTTAGACCACGCGGCCACCGAAGTGGGTAATATTATAATTTATATAACTACTATCCGTGTGGGTGACCTGGCGGTCTAGGGGTAAGGTGTCAGACTTCTGTGTTGGGGGTCCACGGTTCAATCCTCGGTCCCGGCACAGATTTATCTGATTACCAAACCTTTCCTTCACCTCTGACAAGACATCTTGTGAATGTGTGGAATGCCAGGCCGCCACCGTGGTTCGGATTCCACGTTAAATTGTAGGTCTTCCATTTCATCTCGCAATCACCCTACCATTACACATTAACGTGAGTGCTTATAACCCGAACGGGTAGTAAGACGCGGTGCTAATAATAATAATGATAATAATAATATCCGTGTTCTCGCCGTTAATAAACACACTTACAGATAACTTCCGACCACGAGTTGTATTAAACTTGAGTCTTTTAGTTTCAATGAATCTTCCCTGTGAATAAACTACTTCACTCTTGATTGAAAAAGTTACGTGACGCTGGTCGGAGGGGAAACGGGCTCAAAAAAGGGTTATAAAACCGTCAGGTGTTCTATGGATGACCCCTATCAGTTCCCCTAACACTCCCCCCCCCATCACTATAACCCTTGTTCATCCCTCATCCTTCCTAGCAAACACATGTGAATATGTCAATGTGTGAAACTACAAAATATAATTATATATAACACACAATTATCTTGGAAAGATTAAAAAAAATAATTGCAGGGGGCCTTTTTATATTTATTGCGATTTTTCTAAAGACAAAGTTGTATCAATACCTACGGGTTTAACTTAACCTAGGACAACACTCTCACTTAACACCCGACACTAGGTCTAGAAATCGTACTGTAGCGTGTTTTCTATTTACAAATGATATATATTTACACTTAAGGGTACACATCTTAATACAACTATCATACATCAAAATATACACGTTTAATACTTGGACAACGTGTCCACGACACTAGTTTAACACGACCAGTCCCAAACGCACTCACAGGAAAACTACCCTGCTACCTGACTATTTGCAGCTGTCACCCCCACCCCCTCTTACCACATTCCAGTTACAGAGGTGAGTACACTCACTGCACTCACAGAATAGTCACTACAGCTATACGTTACAGTACCAACAAGCCGGCAGGTTAATAAACACTAACATAATTTTAGAAACATGTCCAGAGTTGAATAAGGACCCCTCCCCCCAACCCCTTAACTTTCAGGATGGCCTTCCTATCCACTGAACTACTGGGACAAGTCCACCCCGAAAATACGAACCACTTGAGATTCGTTGACCTGACCAATTGACCTTCAAGAGACTATATCGACCAACAGGCACATATCTGCATCCCTCAAGAACAAATTACAATTTTGTCAATCGACCAGAGTGAAAATAACAGTCTGTTAGTTTAGTGATACATACTGTTTATCCTGTCTAGTTATAGATAGGGGAGGTGGCGCTCAGCTAACAAGAGTTATGGTAGTTGAAAATTGGCTTTCATTGAAGCACCGCTAATACAAATATTGAAGTTTGCAATACATATATACTTTTTGTCATTTTGTGTTATCATGTAAATTAAAAAATAATAATGATCATTTGACATAAATATGCAGTAAATAAATTCCATGTTGTGGTAATTACTTTGCTCATCAGCTTAGGCTAAGATTACATTTAAATATTATATCCTATAAATAGGCCTATATAAAAATATGCCAAGTTTTTGTCTTTTTTTTCAACCTGAATATAAAAAAAAATCAAGCTTTGGTTTGACTATTGGATTTTTTTTATATTAAAATATGATGAGTTTGTATGATGGTATTCGGCTACGCTTGGAACATTTAAAAAGTTGACTTTACACACCCTCTTACAAGCTGAGCGTCATATTACAATACCTTTGTAAAAGCATTGTGTTAAGTTGAGAATAAGGTAGTGAGGTTCCCCCTCAAGTTACGCCACTGACGTGCCAGCACCTGAGTAGTGGTCTCATGCCAGTCACACGCGTGACTTGATGAAATACACACATGTTTGAAATCAGAGCTTTTGAGCGTGCGAAACAAACACATCACGTGCTGTACATTTGGCATAGTTGCACACTTAATGTATTATATAGGTTTTAATATTGCGTCTATACTTTAGGAGCCCGTCTCACCCCACAGATAACATCTAACTTAGGTAGGTAATACAGCTAGAACCATAGGTCTTAAGAGCCCGTCTCACCCCACAGATAACACCTAACTTAGGTAGGTAATACAGCTAGAACCATAGGTCTTAAGAGCCCGTCTCACCCCACAGATAACACCTAACCTAGGTAGGTAATACAGCTAGAACCAGACGTCTTAAGAGCCCGTTACACCCCACAGATAACATCTAACTTAGGTAGGTTAATACAGCTAGAACCAGACGTCTTAAGAGCCCGTCTCACGCCACAGATAACACCTAACTTAGGTAGGTAATACAGCTAGAACCAGACGTCTTAAGAGCTCGTCTCACACCACAGATAACACCTAACTTAGGTAGGTAATACAGCTAGAACCAGACGTCTGGAGTGAGAGGTGCTTGCGGCTAGTGTCGCGTCTTGTAAAACACCGCGTGCGACTGTCACACGTGGCTACTCTCGCCACGGTCTGTAGAGGCTGTAGCTGCGCGACTCCAGCCGCAGTCGCAGGTAGGACAACGCACCTGCAGCTGTTTTTCCGGTGACGTGGAGGTTGGGGGTTAGAATCCCGGTAAGGAGAAACTAAGGGTGTTTCTACTCGACGGTTCACTTTTTTTCACAAAAAAGTCGGGTACCATTCCTCTAAAATTCAAACTTACTAATCTCTTCTCAATTAATGGAATAAGATGCTGATATCCCGGAAGAGTTGGTAAGAAGCGATGCAAAAAAAAAAAGTCTAGGAAATTACGCAATCCACTTCCTTTTTGTTCTCTACTCGTGAGTAAACAAATCCTCTGCTCAAATTGACAATGCCCTCTTATTGAACAGGCCACAAGAAAGGACCCTACAAGTATGTAGGCGGTTTGAAGTGCACTTGGAACTATTCACGACACATCGTCAAGTGACACCCCCCACTCCCCACCCCCCTAAAGAACTGGTAAAAACGACACTTTCCAAGTGTCAACGCGACCTTTGATCGGATCCAGTGATATTTTTTTTCTAACGTTTACAAACTCGCGTAGAATACAGGTCTTAGTTCGGTGGAAAAATAAAAGTAACGCGTCAAAACCTCAGGGGAAAAATCGCACAAGTCTCAACTTATTATTATTATTATTATTATTAGCACCGCGTCTTACTACCCGTTCGGGTTACACGCACTTACGCTAATCTGTAATGGTAGGGTGACTGTGAGATGAAATGGAGGACCTACAGTTTAACGTGGGATCCGAACCACGGTGTAGGCCTGTCATTCCACACATTCACAAGATGTCTTGTCAGAGGTGGAGGGAGGGTTTGGTAAACAGATAAATCTGTGCCGGGACCAAGGATTGAACCCCGGACCCACAACACAGAAGTCTGACACCTTACCCCTAGACCACCAGGACACCTATAATTTAAAAAAAAATCCTTTGGAGAGCCTTATTAAAACCTTGGATACCAAGTTTTAGACCGGTTGTTAAAATGGTTTCGGCTTTAGGCAGACAAAGATCGTATCGCGAAAGACACTTTTTCGTCTTCGGGAGAAAGGGCCGGTTGGGGGTTCGGGGGGGGGG
>CABFVZ010000447.1:267566-293885 GCA_902151445.1 Timema monikensis | reverse complement strand
ACCCCCCCCCCCCACCCCTCTTTGTCTGGTACAGTACAGTACGTGGTTCATGAAGCGATAACTTCCTGTTTGCACACGCCCCCACTAGTAGCTCTAGGTGCGTATCTCCATCTCGCTCGAACTCGTCACGCGTGACAATAAAACATTTTTACACTTGACACGGTTAACTACGTCACGTTTAGTGTTTTCATTGTTACTTTTAAGAGGAGCCTTAAGAAGGTTTCCTAGCTGTGACGCCATGGCAAGTCAAGATAGTTTTCTCAAGTTAAGGTGGCCGCCTAGGTTGGCGAGAAACTACCACGCGGTCAGCTCTGACGCAATATTTATTTCTACGATGCGTTGTTTCAATATATGGTTCACGCCAAAATAAAGTCGAAAAATTCCAAAAGGGTTTCTTTTCTTTAACATCCCTATATTTTGAGTTTTATTAATATATAAAAAAGCATAAAAATGTGACGTTAGCTAATTTTAAACGATTTTTTAATCATATTAGCGGAGTTATGAGACTAGGTTTGATAAAGAAAAGGGCTCTAGAGTTAACCTCCCTCTAACAAATACAGTAATTTTTTAATATGCTCAAAAGAGAAAATTTTAAAATATTCGAGAACTAGCAGCGAGCTTTTCTCTTTACCTTGAAATAAGAAGTTTCATCACTTTCTTTCCCGACTTTATTAATTATATGACAAAAGGTGGTTAGAGGCGAAGGGCGAAAGAGAGTATTAGCTTAGACAAAATATATAAGTGGTTCCAGAAAACGATACATTATTTTTATTAGCACCGCGTCTTACTACCCGTTCGGGTTATACGCACTTACTCTAATGTGTAATGTTAGAGGGATTGTGAGATTAAATGGAGGACCTACAGTTTAACGTTGGATCAGAACCACGGTGGAGGCCTGTCATTCCACACATTCACGAGTTGTGATTAATACACGTCTTGTCAGAGGTGAAGGAAGGGTTTGGTAATCAGATAAATCTGTGCCGGAACCGAGGTTTGAACCCCGGACCCCCAGTCTGACACCTTACACCTAGACCACCAGGTTACCTAAACGACACAGACCATGGTATTTTAAGCCGCGTGGATTGACAGTGATCGATATCTTCTCGCTGACTGAGGCGGCCGACCAATGAACTAGAGTTTTATTCAGTGAATTTTAAAGATATAACGTTGAAACATAAACCATTAAACTTGTAAATAATTCTAAAAAAATATTATGACAGTGTCACAAAATTATTATTTTTATTTTGAAGTTTTAAAGTGTTTTTTTTATAAATCATTTACAACTCGGGTTATTTGGTTTATTAACGAAAATACCCTGTAAGAATCTTCTTGCCAGGATGTGGATTGAAAAAGTCCTTGGTAGCAAATGTCTATCTAGAATAGGAAACAAGGAAAAGGTAATTTTAAAAAGCAAGTGAATGTTTTCAAGGAGCAAATAATACAGTGGCTGTGTAAACTCGTCAGAGGAAGAGGGGAAATGTTATCAGTATACAAGGTGAACTGCCCATTTTTTTCCTTCTCTTTTTTACTTAGTACACTGGTGTCTAAGTGTGATGGTGCTGAGCTGCTTAGAATGCGCCTAGTTAAGATGCAACCCGCGTCGCAAACGAGCTTATAAATCTACAAATACGCAACATGGTTAACCTCTACAAACGGACGACTTGCAGTCGACGGGTTTCAATAGTAACATTTTTTGAAAGGGAGAAACTTTATTTTTTCGGTCAACAATGATAACATTTAACCATATATAATATCAACACACAGATCGCGAATCATTGTAATTACATACATGTACGTGGAGAGGGGACCACATGTCATTTAATTTAAATTAGTTGAAAAATGATACCAAGACACGGGAATCGAACTCTGGACCTTTTGATTAGCACGTCAACATTATACCGAGGTTTCGTCCCGTTTAAGGCGAAGTCAGTGATGGACGGTGGAAAAATGTCAGCTTTACATGAGCCTGTGTGTTGATATATTGATATTTCGCTTTAATTACAATCTTGGATTGTAAACTGGTCTGACTGAAAGCCCTTCAGAGAAACAGATGGCTATGTTTCTGATAGCTCGACATACTATTGGTCTCTCATATGTAGCTCACAATTCCCACACGTCCATAACAGACTCTGCCTTAAAACTATGATTGAAGAATCACTCTAAGCACGGGACAAACCCTGGATTCCTGTGTCTAGATGGCGTTCTAGGTGTAAGGTGTCAGACTTCTGTGCTGGCGGCCGGGGTTCAATCCTCGGTCCCGGCACAGATTTATCTGATTACCAAACCCTTCCTTCACCTCTGACAAGACATCTTGTGAATGTGGGGAATGCCAGGCCTCCACCGTGGTTCGGATCCCACGTTAAACTGTAGGTCCTCCATTTCATCTCACAATCACCCTACCATTACACATTAGCGTAAGTGCGTATAACCCGAACGGGTAGTAAGACGAGGTGCTAAGAAAAAAAGATGTTAAACATATTGAAGTCAAATTTTTGTTTTTTATAAAAAAACATAATCGTGATTAGTTTGGTTTTATTACTTATTAGTAATCTTATAAATTGTTATTTTATAGCTATATTCACCCACTAACACATACACACAAAATTCAATAATTTTCCCCTAAAAAATCTGACAACTAGTAACACTTTTTACAAATTCAACGATTTTTAGGTTTAGTAAAAAAATTTTTTGGTCAAATTAAAATAAATAAATGAATATGAACACCTAATATGAGAATAAATAAGCTAATTATGTTAAAATTGTATTAAATATGAACTTTATGTAAGCCTATTAAGATTTAGGCATTTGTAAAATTAATAAACCTTCGTGTAAATAATTAAAAACAATCTCTTTACAGGCCTACCTTGTTTCGAACTACAGAAGAAAATGGATTTTTTAAATATAAAAAAGAACAAGCTCTCTTCTTCTCAAAGTTTCCAAACGAACATGATTTCAGTAAATCTCGCGCAGTCGCAGTAGGAGGGAGAGAGTAAACTGTAGTAAAGTATGGCTGGACCGCTCGTAGCGACACTAGCGGCGATACTGATAACGTAGCAAGCCTCTCTGGATCACCCACTCGCTAACGTACACCTTTAATTAAAAGACGAGTTGTTCGAGGAGAGGGGGGAAGGAGGGAGGGTTGAGATGGTCCCTTCACCACTGACCCGTAACATTTCAACGTTACGTTAGCACAGTAAAAACACACAAGTAAGATACAAACAAAACCTGATAAGCTAGATTCCCCCCAACATGTTATCAAATACGTTAATCGAGACGAGTTTAGGAAGGTAAAATTTAGAGAATATGCACCCACGTTCTCATGGATTGAAGAGAAGGATACCATTTAGGAAGAAAAACACCCTTAGTACACCAACCTAAATTCGAACCCCGATATCCTCGTCATCTACAGTCCAGTCTATTGCAGAATTAACCCTTTATAGACCACTCGTCCGGTGGAGTGGGTGACAATTTGTTCGACTAACAATATTAACTATAGTAGGAAGTTAGGAAGGATAGTGATTGTTATAGACGTTACTAAACACTACTTTCATATGTTCATACGTCAGGTTATGTGATATTCAGCTGTCCCTTTTGATAGGTATTATCAATACCTATAAAATAGAACTAATAATATATTAAAATGTTATCAATGTTCATTGCAACAAAGCACCTTATTTTGTGAAATGTCGTAATTTTAAACTTGGAAACGTATTTTACAACTTTATACCGAACTACTTGGCCACAGGAACTGATTGGAGGATAGGGCTCCTGGCTTTAGGAACTGTTTCAAGGATAGGGTCCCCGGCTTCAGGAACTAATTTGAGGTTAGGGCTTCCGGCTTCAGGAACTCTTTCAAGGATAGGGCCCCTGGCTTCAGGAACTGTTTCAAGGATAGGGTCCCCGGCTTCAGGAACTAATTGGAGGTTAGGGCCCCCGGCTTCAGGAACTCTTTTAAGGATAGGGTCCACCGGCTTCAGGAACTGTTTCAAGGATAGGGTCCCCGGTTTCAGGAACTAATTGGAGGTTAGGGCCCCCGGCTTCAGGAACTGTTTCAAGGATAGGGTCCACCGACTTCAGAAACGGTTTCAAGGATAGGGTCCATCGGCTTCAGGAACTGTTTCAAGGATAGGGTCCACCGGCTTCAGGAACTGTTTCAAGGATAGGGTTACAGGCTTCAGGAACTAATTGGAGGTTAGGGCTCCCAGCTTCAGGAATTGTTTCATGGATAGGGCCCCTGGCTTCAGGAACTGTTTCAAGGATAGGGCCCCTGGCTTCAGGAACTGTTTCAAGGATAGGGCCCCTATCCATTCTAAATCTGAGAGCACGGAACGTAGGTCTCATCACCCAATGACCCGAGTCGTGATCATAATATCCCCGCGTCCTACATCGCCCGCGGGTTACTCAACCAATGGTCCGCGCACCTGAGAACCTTCGAACGACGCCTTCAATTATTTCTGGTTGCACGATCAAAGGCACATCTCTACCGGTGGGTGGATAGCGACAACCCCTGAGAGAGGTTTTACTACCGAGCTTTGATCAGAGAGGACCGGGGATAGGTCCAGTCGAGTGCAATGTGGGATTACACTCGTCCTACAGGCCATTTATATTACAGAAATCGTCACTGTTGATATATATTATCAATATTTATAAAATAACAATAATAATATAGTAAAATGGTATCAATGTTGACAGCAAAATAATGTTTTTGTACCTGGGGTGATTTGTCCGCCGCAACTAGAATAGGGTGCCCAGCGGCCTGGAGAACTAAGAATAGAGTCCCCAGCGGCCTGGAGAACAAGGAATAGGGTGCCCAGCGGCCTGGAGAACAAGGAATAGAATCCCCAGCGGCCTGGAGAACAAGGAATAGAGTCCCCAGCGGCCTGGAGAACAAGGAATAGGGTGCCCAGCGGCCTGGAGAACAAGGAATAGGGTGCCCAGCTGCCTGGAGAACAAGGAATAGAGTCCCCAGCGGCCTGGAGAACAAGGAATATGGTGCACAGCCGCCTGGAGAACAAGGAATAGGGTGCCCAGCGGCCTGGAGAACAAGGAATAGGGTGCCCAGCAGCCTGGAGAACAAGGAATAGGGTGTCCAGCGGCCTGGAGAACAAGGAATAAGGTGCCCAGCGGCCTGGAGAACAAGGAATAGGGTGCCCAGCGGCCTGGAGAACAAGGAATAGAGTCCCCAGTGGCCTGGAGAACAAGGAATAGAGTTCCCCAGCGGCCTGGAGAACAAGGAATAGAGTCCCCAGCGGCCTGGAGAACAAGGAATAGGGTGCCCAGCGGCCTGGAGAACAAGGAATAAGGTGCCCAGCTGCCTGGAGAACAAGGAATAGAGTCCCCAGTGGCCTGGAGAGCAAGGAATAGTCCCCAGCGGCCTGGAGAACAAGGAATATGGTGCACAGCCGCCGGGAGAACAAGGAATAGGGTGCCCAGCAGCCTGGAGAACAAGGAAAAGGGTGTCCAGCGGCCTGGAGAACAAGGAATAGGGTGCCCAGCGGCCTCAATTCTCAAGGTCAAAATGTGAGTTAAAAGTTGTCTTTCTACCCCTCTACTGCGCGTCTTCAGACAAAGTTGAGTCATGATTATGCGCATGCGCGAGAATTCGATTACGTCAGAGGAAGAAGAAACTAAAAAAATCGTGTCTTTCACAGCAAATTTAAACTGTACTGGAATGTCTCAATATGATCTCAATTAAATATAAGTTAAATTTTAAAATATAGTTTGACTGGACATCCTGTATAATAAAGCTATCCATTCAAGTCTAAATAACTGTTTTTTATTACATTTTAATCAAAAGTTCCAGTGAGTAAGTCCGAGGGTATCCAAAACACATTATTTATAAAACTACAAGATCGCATTTAATGTAAAGCGTTTGTAGTTTCTTAGTATTGTTTATTAACAATTTCTAAATCCAAACGTAAACACATTAGTTTATTGAATACTTATTTAATTGGTTTTGTAATCCAAACAAGTATCGAGCGAAGGATAATTTACAACCTTAAATATTTATCAATAAAAGCTCCCAGCTGTTGTCTAACAATTTAGAAACATTTTTGCTCATGTTAGTAGAAAGTAGAAGCTGATGTTTTAAGTTGAGTGAATATAGCGACGTAATCATCGAATATATCTGAAATGACCTCGTTATTAAATGTACTAGTAATAAAGATATAAATACTTTTCCAAACCACATAAGTTTACACTGAAACATCAACTTAAAACGTTGGTGCTACAAGAGTTGCTGGCGTTTAGAAATCCCGGATTATTTGTTAAGTGATTTGATGTTTATTATTATTATTATTATTATTATTACTACTTAATCATACTAACCATTGGGGTTATACGCTTATGTACTAAGTACGCTAATGTGCTATAGATTAGGAAGGTTGAATTTATAGGATTCGAACCCGAATTTGCGCGAAGGGAAAGTATAAAAACCATCTGTTTCAAGGTTTGGGTCCCTGGCCGTCTTCGGCAGTCTAGTCTAACACGAGAGTAGCGCGTTAGAACATGCCACCATCGAAGCGGGTGATTTTTAATATAGTTTTCAATGAAATGTACAGGTGAAAGTTCTGACAAGTTAAAAAGTTTAAATTTTAAGTGTAAATTGGTTTTAAAAAAATGGTGTGATAACTTACACAAAGCCCTGTAAAACAATCTCACACTATTTTAAAATGTTGACAGGTTTACAACCATTTGATTGAATCTCAGAGGTATATATTTTTGCGTAAGGCGTGGTTAAATTAAAAAAAATAAACACTTTAATCTCAAAGTGTAAGCTTAGAGGTCCTGGGTTCAATTCCCCACTAGGACCTTGGGTATTTTTCTCGAAATGGAATTACCCCAACGGTCACCAGAATTTTGTCAGCTAGGCTTAACTTAGGTTTAAGTGTTTCTACTGGTTCTTCACCCTCATACACACCATCACCATTATAATCATTATCACCCTCATACTCACTATCACCCTCACCTCATCTCACCAGGACATGAAAAGAGTCTCCATGGAAAGGATGTACTATTAGTACATTCGGGATTCCCCTGGACAACGGTACATTAGTACGGGCTAATATTTCCAGTACAGGGATATGAGTGATGTAGCTCGGACGCTAAATATTAGCACATACTAAACAAATGCTTATCCGTTTGGCTTCAGAAATCGTTTATAATCAACAGCAAACATAACGTTTAAACATTTAAAGACATCGTATATCTTGACAAATGTTATATTCCTCAGACTTACTAAATGGAACATCAGTTTATGATTGAATGCATAGCTTCATGTCCGGCCCAGCGGTACATCTCCCAATCCACCGCTCTCTGCTCTGCTGTAGCGATGAGACTTGTCCAGTGAGCGAGACGCGTCCTGAACTTCACGGCCACGTCTGTCTGTCTTGTGTCTGTGTGCGACAACTGACCTTGCACACTCTCAGAAACAACCGACACACATGCTTGTTGCAACACATGCTCGCTACTCTACTGTCTTGCATGAGAGTGCAGATGCAAAATTCACCGGCAGATGTACCGTTTTGGGAAAATTTCAGATCATTTATATTCTGGGGGAAAATGTCGGCTATTTAAATAGGATGAATGCAATCGAGTGGTCTTGGAGTAAAGTGCTCGCCTCAGGATTTAGCTTTTATCTAAAGTCCAAGTTTCTGCTTCATACGTCACTATTGGTATGAAGTAAGCTCTACACAGCAGCACTTCATAACACTCCAGGGGCACTTCTATCTTCCATAGCAGGTCTCTTGCACTTCTATCTTCCATAGCAGGTCTCTTGCACTCCTATCTTCCAGAGCAGGTCTCTTGCACTCCTATCTTCCAGAGCAGGTCTCTTGCACTCCTATCTTCCAGAGCAGGTCTCTTGCACTTCTATATTCCAGAGCAGGTCTCTTACACATGCGGTTCTTTTAAAAAAATGTATAAATGCATACATTTCATTCAAAAATACCTAAAGATTACTAAAAAATGCCTCAAAATGACCCCTAAAAGGACGCAAACCAATAAAATTTGACCTAAAAATATAAAACGATAAAAAATGGGAAATAATGATCTTTAACAAAAAAAAAAACTAGTTTCCACAACCAAGAACATGAACCCTAATATTTATATGCATATGATGATGTAAAAAAAAGTAATTTTGGCTGTAAATATTTTTGTTGGCTAAAATTCGTGATTATCGAAGGCGAATATTATATTTATAATTGAAGTCGAAGTTTCGCACACTCTAATTGTATACGATATAAAAGGTTCTTCGTAAAGCGGTCCGACTATACGTATTTTGACCAAAGAAAAATATACAAGTCTAAAAGACACGAATGTAAGATCCAAAGTTATAAAATATTATCTGCATCCAGTTGTAGGATCGTGCCATAAAACTTGCTGTCGTGTACAAGTTCATTGGCACTGTGGAGAGGGGAGGGAGGGGGTATCTATAGAGAGGGAGGGGAATATAAAATGTTTAATTTTATCTCGCATCGGGCTCAAGGAGATCACGAACACAGAGACAACTTCTTGGAGATTATGATGAGACAAATGATACAAGTTATTTCTTTCTTCTCAAAGTACAAAGGTTTTCTTAATCACCTGGTCTTGCTACCCATTCGGGTCTTACACTTAGTGCTGTGTACCAATTACGCTAAAGTGTTAGGGATTAGGAACATTGAAGATGAAGCGTTTCAACATTTGCGTGAAGGAAGGGTAGAAAAACATCCTCAATACACCCGACAGAAATTTTTGAACCCCATCTTCGTCGACAGTAAAGTCTATTGCGAGAGTGACGCCTTAGACTATGCAGCCACCGATGACCAAAGTGAACGCCTAGTTTCGAAATAACTATTGTTTTAATTGGAGTAATTCGTTGACTTTCTAAAACTAACAAATTATATCGGCACTCGACTAGAGTAAAAACCATGAAAGAACACTGCCAGGCTGTGATTGATGACAGGACGCGTACTGTGACGTCACTAAACGAGCCTTTAGGCCTGTACATCTCTAGTGTGACCTTACAAACATGGGTGCCCTATAGGTTCAAACGAAGGGAAGGATACAGTCCAATTTTCATATCAAGGGCCTTTTTTTATGAGAAAGCACAAACATACTTTTTTTACGGCCAAAATTGATAACGTTCTAATAATTTATTAGTGCTATTTTATATAAAAAAAACGTGAGACCCGCATATAACAAGACTTGACGTATGGATACGTGAAACGAGACCTATTAACTTTTCTAACATTGATATAAAGGCCCTCTTTTCGATTGAGTTGTACATTCGAATTTCTTCGACCCATAACGAATGAGGCTATATTTTTGTTTAATTTGACCCATATTTTTATATGGAGGAGGGGTGCTAAATGGGAAGGGTTAAGCATCTTACCCCCCCCACCCCCCCGGGTTGATACACCCCGAATGATATTTCCTTTTGTTCTGCAATCCCACGCCCTGAGTACTCAAAATACTTAAGTAATAAGACTCGTATAAATTCTTTTTAAAACCAATGTTGATATTTTAATATTTTAATCGAGCGAATTACGTCATGCGGTTGGCATCACTGGACCGTGGTTAATACCGAAATAACTGGTTGTGAAATCATCGCCACTTCGTCTCATTAACTCGTTATTTTTCTTTAACGACACAATAATAGAAACGGCGTTAAATATCTTGCAGTTACTACATTAATAACAGGAGGAAGATTTGCATACTTTGGTCCGAAGTAAGATGGGCAGTCGTGTCTACGATAGTTAAATAATCACGAACAAAACTGTACTTAGATGGAGGAAAAAAACAGTTTAGAAAGTGTGTACACATTTAATTCCCAACATAATAAGATCGATAAGGCTAAACAACTTTACTTAATAGCCCATCATTAGTTTAACGATTTAATTGTGATTTACCCACCTCAGTGGCCGAATGGTCTAAGGTGTTGTTACTCTCGCAAGAGACTAAACTGCCGATGACGGGGAGCTAGAGGGTTTTCCACCATCCCTCCACGCAAATGCGGATACACTTCTTCTAAATATAACCTTCCCAAATCCTCAAACCATTAGTATAATTAATACGTTAAACACAAACGGGTGGAAAGGAAGCAGTTCTAAAATAATAATTATGTAAATTTATTTTAGTGGTAATTTATGAGCATAGAGCTATTAATGATTTGAACCCCGACCTCTTTATCAAAGACAAACCAGACTATACGTGACAATTAAATTAACATAATAACTTTACCAAATTCATAATATGTGCATCACGTTTTTATTCGAACAAAAAAAAAAAGAAGAAGAAAGAAAAAGTGTTAAATCCGTGCTCCGGCCATCTTGAACCGGTTTATTTGCGTTCAAACGACGACCCGCAGGAAATTAGCTGCCCACGGGTTGGCGAAGAGAGCGACTGACCACTGTTCAATAACCCAGGGACACCAACTCTTTGACTTACAGACTTGAGACTCAGTGACGAACCCACAGATTCATTTGAAAGGGGGGGAGGGGGCTTACATGTAATGCAGCCAGCTTTGCATTATAGCTAAGAAATATTCAAGCTGGTAACGTTAATTTATAATTCGTGTGCTGATATAATCAGTCGGTTTGGAAAGTACACGTTAAATACTTCAACCATATATATATATACATATATATATACATATATATACATATATATATACATATATATACATATATATATATATACTTATATGTATGAAACTTGTGTTTTACCCCCGATTGGAAAGTTTAGTGACAGTTTTTAATGAGTGCTGTGGAATTCCTTAAGAAAATAAGTTCTTAAAAAACCCACATCACGAACGATTGGTGTTTGGGTACAAGATTAACCGGGGTATTCGATATAAAATTACGCTTGAAGCAGAAAACCAAACGAAGTGCGTTTTTAATCTATCCTTAATTTGGCAACAGTGAAATTAAGATTTTGGAAATCTGTTTTTTTGTTTAAAAGTTTTTTTTTTGTTTTATTGAGCTGTGTTACCTACCTAAGATACAGACCAGTTTTCATAAAAAATAACCTTATCTGACAGCTATAAAATATACTAGATCAACTTTCACGCATTCATACGTCAAGTCATGTGATCTTCAGCTGTCACTTTTGATAGATATTATCACAACCTTTAAATAACAGTAAATGCACTATCAATGTTGATCACAAAAAACTTTTTTTTTCTTTTTTAAAAGGCCCCTCTTATGAAAATTAGACTCTTAAGATTAATCCATGAAGTGAGGCGGACGCCTTAGTCTTAAAATCGAACTTACGTATTGGAAACATCTTCTGTGCTTTATATCAATGTCACACAAACGGTGTGCCGCCACCGGCGAATTAAGTGTGCCGCGTAGCTACAGACGAGGACGTCCATGTGGGTTTTCAAAATGGGGAGTGGATATGAGTCCCATATTCTGGGGGTGTGGCACCCCCTGACCTCCCTCTCCAAAGAAAATTTGAAGAATTTTATTTTGTGGAATTGTAAAGCATGTGAACAGAATTATGAGCTAATTAATTGAGTTTTAAAAGCACCAATTATCTAAGAATAAGAAGAAGAAGAAAAATTTTTCTGAAAAATTAACAAAAAATAAGATCTAGTTGTAGCTGAAGCCATTGAAAAGAAATATTATATTTTTCACAAGTTTAGTGAACAGAACAAAATGAAAAGGAACCCGTTAAAGAGGGAATTGGAGGAAATCTAAATTTTAACATTTTTATATTTGTTAACTCGAATATCGAGGATTCTAAGTTGTTAGTAACAAATTGCAGCCAAATCCCAAACATACAATATTTTTTTGCATAAAAATTAACAAAAAACAAAGTAAATATTTCATTGTGACAAGGGGGGGTTGAAGCACCCCTTACTGCCCATTTATGGGTGGCAATAGCCCCATGTATTGCTGTTAAAAAAAGAACAGGAATGAAATAAGTACGTCCGAATTTGTTATTTTCAGGAATGAAATAGGTACGTCCGAATTTGTTATTTTCAGGAATGAAATAGGTACGTCCGAATTTCTTATTTACTCGCACTTACTAATATTTTAAATACATACCATAAAAAAAAAGCTTTCGCGTGAACCTTGCGATGGTTAACCTTGATTACTAAAGGGTCGAACGAAATGTTTTCCAGCAGTGTTGAAAGAAGCGGGCACAGTTAGAGAACATTAAAACATTTAAAGTTATTTCAGGAAATTAAAAAAAAAAATCTATCTATACTTTGCTAGTTCTGATTACCGTACAACCTTTGGACTTAGTGCATTAGTACTAAATGGGTTTTACGATGTCATCAGCGGCATGAGAAAGATTGCTAAAGGTTTAAAAAACATTATTATAACTATCCACCTAACAGTTTTATGAAATAAATTAATTATCAAGATGAAGTATCACTTTCGTTTAAATTAAACAAAATAAAAAAAAACTCTCCTCCGGGCCGGATTTGAACCAGCGACCTATGGATTTCAATATTGATCAACTTCTACAGTCCACCGCTCTACCAACTGAGCTACCAGAGGAATATAAAAGAGCAAGGTTTTATGCACTAGTTTAATCAAAGCAGTTGATAATCTAATACATAGATTTGAGTTTATTTATAATTTGAGCTGTTACTATACAAAACAAAAATTTATAAAAATGTGATTTCAATACATTCAACCTCACACAAAATTATTTCCACTAAAATTTACATCTGCATTGAGAAAACATTTTGTTTTCAGTGCTAAGGGTTGACATGTTATTGATTATTTGTTAATTTGGCCGGTTGTTAATCTTATACTCCAACATTAGATACGCTATTATTTTCCTAAGAGTTGGCGGGGCAAATGCCCTTCCCACATTGTTTAGGTACATTCTACAATGCGCCCACACCGACAGATGAACGACATAAATGGACCGAAGATGCTGTAAAGGTTCCAGAAGTAGAATTTATATTATTTTAAATTACAAATTTAATTGTAATATTATCATAGAAAATTTACACTATGATTTATACATATAAATTAGTAAATTTACAAAGAAAAATGTAACATTTGATTTTTATTTTGTTAAAAAACTACGCCTACATTTGAATTGAATGAGAGTTATGGAAATTAGAAAAATACAATACAATTTACAAATCGTTTAGCCAGTTCATCAAAACTTAAGATTGCCAAAGATAATACATTTCTTTCTCTACTTACCAAAGATATCCGACTTATTTATAGCACATCACAGATATATTTAATAATTTATAATAATTTAATGTGGAGACAAATCACTAGAACTCATCCCGACAACAAACTCGGTTGATTTCAAGATCACCAACCTGGTTACTCAACACGGATTAGCCTTTAAATAGTTTTTTTTATAATGTTGGCTACAAACCCGCTAGAATGAAGCGTTGTGCTTCTATCTAGTAGCGTTTATAGAAACTATCTACATTCAAACTCAATATATTTTGTTAAAATTCCGCTAGATAGCACGGTTTTATTTTCAAGGTATATTTTTAAATAGGTCAAGCAACACTACTACTCGACAAGTTTTTTTTTAGCACTATGCCTTTCTATCCGTTGGGGTTGTACGCTTATAAAATATTTAAATTTGTTCACTTTTATTTCTTGTCGTAAGTTTACGTTGTAGCAATGTGTAAAATAGATCTCAATGAGCTTTTGAAATATTTTAAAATTTATAAAAACGAAGTACTTATACAATGATCAATCTACCACTAATTTATTTTTTAGATATTAACCATTAATAGGTTTGAAATTTGCTGTAAACTGTGCCCTTTTTTACCTTCTAAAAATAAACCACGGTGAACATAAATTGCCCTAAGCTAACGTAAAATTATATTAATCGGTTTGACTTTGCGGTGAGGCTACCATGGTCGAGATTGTATCCGGTATGTCAAGGTTCAGGTAGTAGTTTTAAAAAATAATGGAGATTATAATTTGAAAATCAAAATGTTGTTCTCTTTATATTTCTCTATATAATTATTTTACAATATACTGAAACTTGATTAACTTGAACATTAAAAATTCGTATACAACCGGCAAAATAAAAAAAGGAAAATTAAATAAAGACTGCCACAAATTGGCCTAGTGTCATTTTAAAACTGTCAATAATTGGTAGAATCAAGAGATGTACCCGCATTTTCATGGATAGAGAGAAACAGGGAGGAACTATAAAGCAATAACAACTATTTTAGAATTTTAAACCCAACCTCCCCCATCATAGGCAAACTAGACAAGACGAGAAAGACGCCTTTGTCCACGTGACCACAAATTCAAATTTCACTCAACTTCTTAATTTATATAAACCTAAATAGTCATGTTAACCTCATATGTCATTTTCGACAGGTAATATCAATATATATGTATATAAAATTATTATAACTGATATTATGTATATATATATATAAATAATAACAATTATAATAATAGTAACATCATGGCGAAATAATACTTTCTCTAGCGTAGTGGGACGCTTGAATCCTCGAATCCTAAGGAGAAATTTAAGATTCATAGAAAATCTCAAAAAAAGTATTTATAATACAATTATAAAGATCTTGAGTTTATATAAAATTTTTAAGCAATTTTGGTAAAAGGAATAATGTAGACTTGTGTTGTTGGGAGGATTACAAATTTAAAAAAAATACAATAAATTATTATAGTAATAAATATTTTAATTTTCTAAAAACGTGTTCTCTTTATTGTTTATGAAGTACTACACATAACAAATAAAATATCATTTTTGTCAGCGGCACTAAACCTAAAATAATATATACCTTTAAATTAAATTTAAAATACAGTATAACTTTTTAAAATATTCAAAGTCCAAAGGATATTTAAAATAATTGAAATATACAAAATTTCAGTTAACAATTTTCATGACTCCATATAAACGGAAATACAAAATAAATACAATCATAAAAAAAATAATTTAAACACAAAACATTTAAAACTTTGAGAAATTAACATAAGAAAATCGCAGGCTTAAATGATTGAGGAAAGCCAAACCATAACGTCCCCTATATTAGGCAACCCGCTTGCTACCGGTGCATAACCCTCCTCCTCATTTATTATTTGTCATTAGGTTAACTACAACTTTAGTTGACATTATCGGCATATGGGGGGGAAGGGGTTAGTAAAGATCTTTAAGTTAGCTTTTAAATGAGTACAAACTCGAAAAAATTAACAATGTAAAGGTTGTCCAAACATTCCTTTATAAAATTCGAATTAAATGTTATTTTTTACCACTGTGAAAATTATTATGAGTTCAAATTATCCAATTTTTTGAACTATCAAAATCCTACTGTATTTTCACTTAAACTGAAATGGTACATTTTTTAAAGATTCGAATATTTGAATTTAGATTCTAGTTTCGAGAAATGTTTGACTCGAACCACATTTAATTGTAATGTTGACCACTAAAGTATGTTTTATACTCTCCAAAAAGTCCTTCATATTTAAATTGGACTGTACCAGTTAATTGGGATACACGACATGACGTCATCGCCTCCTTGAACCTGTGAGAAAACCTCGCCGCGAAGGAGAAGATTGATGAACGACGACCTATTCATGATCCTCATCCTTGTCATATGTGACAGGACCTCCCGAGGTGATCCATCACCCACAGGACCTCCTACTCTTGCCAGGATATCTCGGCATATGCAGACACCTCGGTACAACGTGACGTCTCCAGCGTCGAGTTAGACTTCACTGACGACACCTGTGCACCGATGTGTGTTGACTCGTTCTGGCACTGAGTGGGTAGTAAGACACGGTGCTAAAAAAAAAAAAACTTTGATAACATTTTATAATATTATTATTGTTATTTATAGGTATTGATGATATACTAGTCTCGATTATCCAGACTAAAATGGCGGTATTTCAAGCCGGTTAATACAGAATTATATTGTAAATAATTTGTATTATGGGTTTGTCTATTTTTTTAATTTTTACCACTTTGTTTTAATAGAAACTGCCCATTTTCTGATTTCGATGAGTAATGGTAGGGAGATTGAAAATTAAACGAGAAACTTTTTTTTTTAAATATTTACTACACACTACTTTATTTTGGAAATGGAATATCGGCTACAGAGCAAAAACCAGTTAAAATAGAGCATCAAATCGACTACATAATAAATTCATTAAATGTTTTATAGTGTTTACTTTAAAACGCACTTGTTAACACCGTTAATAGGAGCGGATAATCGCGACTCTAGTGTATCAACCAACTAAATAATTACTTCTTACATTTGTCTGTGTCACGAATCCTTCTGTCTGCCCGGGTTATTCGCAACTTGCACCATTTTAAGGAAGAAAGTGGATTGAAACTGTAAAACACCTAATAGGAAAACATGTATTTACAAATACACAGTATCTAGAGATTTAATCGAAGATAAATCTATAAAACACAAACAGAATGTTCGATCTTACGTTGAATTAAACTCACTCAACAGCTGATTGGCTGCTGGAGTCAAAATGAGAACTTAGTAGAAAAAGTAGATATTCTGTCCACAATCACAGTCTTACACCCAAAAATACTGTAGCTTTGAAATAAAACATAACATTTTAAACCTAAATTTGTACATTTCTTGTCTTATTTGAAAAAAAATATATATATATATTTTTGAGGCAAGGCCATTTTTCAGCATGAATCCGAGAATTGATAATAAAAGGGAAGGGAATTGATTCCAAAACGGAGGGTAAGGTCAAATTATTTCCAAGTAAAACTATTGGTTCTAATATTTTAAAATGTATTCGAAATCAATGTAATTACTTATTACCAATTAATGTTATTTTAGTTTAGTTGGCAGTAAAGACAAAATTAATATAATAACATAGTAGGAATAAGTTATTATTAGATGTATTTATTTATTAATAAATTTAAGCACTAATTTAATTAATAATCTACCACCCCCATCCAACCAACCCCGGTTTGACCCCCATTTGATCTAATAAAATCCACCCAAACATAAACAAAATAATTACATTACTGGATGGAATGCCAGGCCACCACCGTGGTTCGGATTCCACGTTAAACTGTAGGTCCTTCATTTCATCTTCACAATCACCCTACCATTACACATTAGAGTAAGTGCGTATAACCCGAATGGGTAGTAAGACGCGGTGCTAATAATAATAATAATAATCATACATTACTGGTGACTGGAACGATGGGGGACGAAGCGTCACTTCCGGTAGCTGGCGATCTAGCGGCTCTTTGAGCCCGCGGCTAGACAGACAGACAGAGAGTTATGTAGACAGACAGGCAGACCCCCAGGACATCTCATCAGTCAGCTGAACAAAACACCATCGCCTCCTACCTTACACCAAGTTACGAGGTCAAAAAGAGATACACTCTGGAGGATGACTGTATCGGTGGATGCTGTCATTGCTGCTGGTCACGTTAGTTCATTAGTTCACCGCCCACACCGAGCAGCACCGGACGTGTGTATGGGGTCCTAACTACGTCGTCTGTAGCAAGGTATTTCTAATAGAGTTCATACAATAGCTTTAGAAAAGTTACCTTTATTTTAAAACGTTGAATTTTCTTTTAAAGGGTCAGGGACATTTTGATACACGCTTCAGTGGCTGCGTGGTCTAACGCGCTACTCTCGCAGTAGACTAGACTGACGAAAAGGGGGAGATCGAGGTTCGAATCTCGTTCGGGTATATTTTCCAAAATGGGTTTCACTCTACCTCCACGCAAATGTGGGTACATTTCTTATAAATATAACCCCCTAATCCTTAAAACCATTAGCGTATAACATGAATGGGTAGTAGCACTTGGTGCTAAAAAAAATTGTTCCTTTCACATACATTTTGGCGCGAACGAAAATTCTTTCTTAAATAAAGTGAGGATTTGCAAACGTCTTCACACGTCTTCACACGTCTTCACACGTCTTCACACGTGCCTCAGTGCTCTACATTAAGATAGAAGTGTAGGGGAAGCGAGACAAGGTCGGTGTTTTTGCAGTTTGTATTGCAAAAAAAAAAAAAATGGCCAAAAGAAATAAAATATTGCTCCAGTAGAAAAAATTAATTTAATTTTCTTCACGTGGTGATAGTGACCTGGCGGTCTAGGGGTAAGGTTCCAGGGTTCAATCCTTGGTCCCGGCACAGATTTATCTGATTCCCAAACCCTTCCTACACCTCTGACAAGACGTGTATTAATCACAACTTGTGAATGTGTGGAATGCCAGGCCTCCACCGTGGTTCGGATCCCACGTTAAACTGTAGGTCCTCCATTTCATCTCACAATCCCCCTATCATTAAACATTAGCGTAAGTACGTATAACCCGAACGGGTAGTAAGACGCGGTGCTAATAAAAACAATGATAAAAAAGGGCTCTATATTAAGTCTTCCTCTAACAAATATATTTTCTTTATATCGACTTATGGGAGAAAATTTTAAGATATCTGAGAACTAGCAGCGAGCTTTTCTCTTTACCTTGAGATAAGAAGTTTCATAGTCCCCCCCCCGTCTCTTATTGACATGACAAAGGGTGGTTGTAGGTGAAGGGTGAAAGGGAGTATTAGTTTCAAGACAGAATAGAGAAGTAATTCCATAAAACAACAACACAATGGTATTTTAAGCCGTGTGGCCTAACATCTTCTTGCGACCGTCTTAAGTGCGTCAAGTTAAAAAAAAAAAGCTTCGTGAAAGAGTTCGAATTCATCAATTAGGTGATTCAGTTTGAAGTTTGTTTTCCCCATCGCCTTCCCTCTCATCATCCTGGTCTCTCGACCTTGTCCTGAAGAAGTAATTGATCATTCCAAGTTGTAAGAAGAATGGTCCCGACGGGCACGTGATCTGGCCACGAACTGGAGACCTCCGGACTCTTTGGCTTCACTCCATGTTACCGAGCGTGTTGACCTCTGCAAATGTCAGATCTTGACGGGAGGGGGAGGGGGGGAAGGTAGGTATCATCTTCAAGGTGAACACCATCTGAAGACGAAAACAAACAATGAGTCGATAGTTATATACAGTGTACTAAGTATTACGTTCAACACTTAAGATAATGATTACCTATTTTAAGGTCTCCGCCTACTTGAAGGTAAATACCCTCCCATTGTTATGATAGTGTCACTTCTGAGGCTTAAAAACCACCAAAACTATTTCCAACTATCTTAGAATGTTCTGTCGTGACATTGTTCAAAGATGACTTTATTATCTAACCATTAATTTGATATTAGAGTTTCGACCTTTGCGTCTGAAATGTCCTTGAAAACGAACTGATTTAACCTTTTCATGGCTTTTGTTTTTGATTAGACTTTTTTTTAAAAGGCAAGGTTTTTAAATTCCTTTTGAAGACATTATGATCTATTTCACCTCTATTTCGATGCGAGTCATACTTTTATTTTTTTAAATAACAAAACTTCTTAAATAACGCGGGTTTTCTGGGATGTCTACAACAAGTCTCAGGGCTCCAGTAGTCAGCCTCCTTAAGGGGTGGATATTTTGACGGAGGAAATGTACTCGCATTAGTGTGGAGAGAGGAGGGGAAAATCTACCTAGTCGAGAGTCGAGTCTTGAAACTTTTCCCATTCACGGAAATTCAATATATTGTGAGAATTACGCCTTAGACCGTGTTATCGCCAGTGTTGGCAAGTTTAATAAATTAGACACCTTTCAGCCTTACCGGGAATCGAACTACGGGGTCTCACAGATCAGTAGGTAGACGCATTAATGTATTAACCAAGGGGTAATATTAGCTTACGTAGGGGTAAATGTGTAAAAAGTTGAGGCAAAATATTCCAAAAAATTGCTTTCCGAATTTTCCAACCAAACAACATTAAGAAAAGCCTTTGAAATGATCTAATTTTTTTTATCGGTGTTTCTTACTACCCGTTCGATTTTTACGCACTTGAACTAATTACGCTAATGGTTTTAGGAATGATGAAGGTTATATTCAGATTAAGTATATCCGTATTTGCGTAGAGGAAGCGTGTAAAACTATTTAGTAAAAGCCACCCCCAGTACATTCGACCGAGATTCGAACCTCAATTTCCCCGTCATTGGTAGTCTAGTCTAATACTAGCGTAACGCCTTAGATTAAGCGTCTACCAAAGTGGGCATATCTTCATAAATATATTTTTGATTATTTTTATTGTCCTCTTATACCAAAACTCTAATTTCTATGGTATCTTAAACTACCTTATACATTTGGATGAATCAGTGGATCAATTATTTCGACGCAATATGGAGGTCTAGTTCTTGAATATTGAGATTTAATTTAATTAACAGATATTGTTTCTAGCGGTACGTATATTGTATCGTAAATATCTGATCAAATTAGTTTAGATCCAATATGCGCGTTGATGTAGCTAATAATATACCTCTCTCTATAAACTTCAAAGAAGGTTTGGTGCGGTTCATTTTGAAGCCCCGCCAAGATACAACGGAATGGCTGATATATTTCCTGGAAATTAATCAGGCTGTAGATCTATGTACTGTACATTGTCACAGTGAAATAATGTCCTTTCCTTATCCTTACAGTGTTGCAATACCTCATATGAGGCTATAATGTATCCATACGCCAAATCATATGATCTGCAAGGCCATCTGTTGATCTGTCACTTTTGGCAGACAAAAATTTTCACAAAAACAAGTTGTTTTTTTTAGTTACGAATTTATGAAAATTACCTTTTGCCTCTGGAGTTAAGTTAAAAATGTTTTTTAAAAAAAATAGAGCTTTTAAAAGGCTGCCTTCTCTTCATAAATTAAGATGGGGAACCAGGCCAATAGCCGAGATAGAGGTGGTTGATTACGTCATACGAACCATGTTCGGTTGTGTTCATGCACACGTGTTTATAAAATTAAAACTTTTATTTAGAAACTAAGATTTTGTATGACTCTTTCTCTAAATTTTATTGTTAAAAAATTTGAATTTTTCTGGTGGCCATTTATAACAAGATACAAGAGTGAATATACTTATTTATAATTTATTATTTTGTGGAATACAATATCTCTTATTGCCACAGCCACGAAATAAAAAAAAATAGTTTTATTACTTTATTTTTTCTAGAATTTAGTCACGAACAAACCATTTATACAGTAATCCTGGGTGAAGTGTTATTATAAGTGTTTATTAACACAATTGATTGATAATACTATATTATTTTTAAAATAATAATTATTTCCATGTTGGTTAACACTATAGACTTTTAATCAGTCTACAATATTAATCTTCTGTTAGCTGTTAATTACCACCACTTTGATGGTGAATGGACTGTAATTGCTATTTTTAATAGGACATAATTATTGTTTTTTTCTTTTGTATTACTGCACAGTGTTAATAGGTTTTGTGTGTGTTTGTAGGGCACAACGCTTTGTAAACACAACTAGGTACAGTTAGAGCCAAAAGTTAAGGAATAAAAATCTGGTCGTGTGAGAAATATTAGTCACTGGTTGACTAAATAAAATGACATGATTTTACATTGAAACCTTTTAGCAAATAGATTTATTAAAACATCTTTATTTATTTTATTTATTTTGAAATTTCATTAATTTATTTAAAAAAAATTGGTGACAAAACCAATCCCGGTCCGAGAGGGTAATATTTTGTTTTACATTTTTTTTTGTAAATAGTTAGTAAGCGACGGACTGAAAATTCCAATTGGGCCACGTACACCTGTTGAGACAAGGTCGTGCATAGACGTATAAACAAACTGTAGACAACCCCTTTCGATTTCTGGAGCTCTCGCCAGAACACAACACCGCAAATTTCAATAAGGCTGTAAACGTATCAAATCCAGGAGGGTGTCCGATAAATATATATTTATTGTTGTTTTTTTCTTCAGTAAACTACTCTTCAATTTTAGGGGGTAGAGGGATAGTTCCAAGAACCTTTCTCTAGAACCTAACCTAGCCTAACCTAACCAGTTTCCTACAAATGTTTACCAACAACGACGAACTTGAATAAAGCAAGTAAAATTTCTATATAAAATTGTGTCTTGTATTACGTGTAAGCAGAGTAAGGTGGAGTAGATAAAATTAATATATGTCTATGTTTTGGAAAGTGAACGTGGCGCAATTCACCTGTGATAATGATCTAATCGCCCACGTGGCCCAGTTGTAATGCTCCGCCTATAGGTGGGGGTGGGTGGAGGGGAAAGGAGGATATTAAGGGGGATAGTGAGCGGGGGGAGGAGGGGAGGGGGCGGGCTTGGTCAAAAAAACTTGCCGCAACATTTGGTCTCTAGCCATGACCGACAGAAGAATGAAACGGAGAAGTTTCTAGACACATTTTTGCAGTTTGACTTTACCAGGATCTCAGTAGTTTAATTTTAAAATAAGGCGTCACATGATAGGAAAGTTAAGAACAGTTATAAATGAAGTAGGAATCGGTTTACAAATTTATTAGCACCCTCTTTCAAATCATGCATCAACTGTTACTGTAATTTGTGTAATCAAAATGGTACAAGTCTCTACAATATTAGATATTAATTAAAAACCAACACAGTGCGATGAAAATTAATGAACATAATTAACACGTTTTATCCTGCTTTCAACGGTAAGTTATATTATTATTATTATCACCACCACGTCTTACTACCCGTTAGGGTTATACGCACTTACACTAATGTGTAATGATAGGGTGAATGTGAGATTTAATGGAGGACCACCTACAGTTTAACGTGGGATCCGAACCACGGTGGAGGCCTGGCATTCCTCACATTCACAAGTTGTGATTAATTCACGTCTTGTCAGATAAGTTATAGCTTAAATAAATGGCACAGTACACTGCGCATATGTTGTTTCTCCTCTATTTAAACTGTAATTATAATTCGTAAGGTAATATCACGTGAGAAGCAATAATATACATTGTTATAGAAACATAACGGAGGGGGAGGGGGGGAAGGGAATATCACATTTTACCAATGATATTACATGAATTAGTAGCTACTGTTACAGAAACAACATATTGTCAGAGATGAAGGAAAGGTTTGGCAATCAGATATTTCTTCTATATATAACCTTCCTAATTCCTAAAAAAAAACATTAGCGTTATTATCACATAGGTGTTTAACCCGAATGGGTAGTAAGACGCGGTGCTAAATAAAAAAAGTACTTTGCAAGAGACAGGTGCCGTTTATTGTTTTGTTTAGAAAAAAAGCTTCAGTGATACAAAAAATAAATTGATAAAGAGAAGATAATTGGTTGTAGAAGGGTATAATAGAAGAGACTTAAACATAAAGAAAGGCAGAACAAAAAAAAGGAGTGGAGCTCTATAATGATGACTGAAAGAAGGTTCTTGAAGAGGGGAAGAGAAGGGGTGGGGGTATTCGCGGTCTGTGTGAATGAAGCCTCTGTGATGTCGAACAACACAGTTGTTTTGTTTGTGTCTGCCTTGGTCGAGAGTCTCTTATGTCTGTAAAAAAAAGTGGTGCTGTTTGCGAGTTCATTTCAATATCACGATATCTTTATCTACACAGTTTTTGAGGGAAAAGACAAAAAATATACGCGTATTGGTTCGAAATGTAATAATATTCCTCCACCACACCGTGCAGAGGTGATAAAACGCGAAAAGAATCAACTTTTGTTGTTGAAGTGATTATACTACCCATGTTGTCGTTAAAACTAACGAGCATCGAACGTACCAGGATCGATCCTAAGCTGTGACGGAGCTAATTTAAGGTAATACTATTAGTAATTTCAGAATCCAAGTGACATTGCTTCTGCCCATTAGAGTATAACTAAAATATAAACGCTAATCAGTTTTTAGCCATTACATGTAACTATTCCGTTCGGGTTGCTTTTGTACTAATTACGCTAATGAGATTAGGGAGGTTATATTTGTATGAAGTACCCGACCACGTGTTGTTTGTGACTTGAGAAAAATAACCGTGTGTGTTTGCGTTCACTGTCTATCAATTTTTTTATATACTATTTATTTACGAAATCATTTAATTTTTGTTTAATGTTTCCCCCCCCGGTTTTACTAAATATTTCGTATGAGTCACATTTTTTTTCCTTCAGCATGGTAATTTATTTTTAGTCTGCAACGGTCGAAAAATGTGTCATCGGCCGAATAAAGATATCAGATCAATGACTAACCTAACTTAACCTAGCCTACCAACCTTCCTTTATACCAGTAGTTCTGAAACAGATATCAGGTCAGTGACTAACTTAACCTAACTTAACCTAACCTAGCCTACAAACCTTCCTTTATACCAGTAGTTCTGAAACAGATATTAGGTCAGGGACTAACCTAACCTAGCCTAACTAAACCTAACCTATCCTACCAATATTCCATCATACCATTAGTTCTGAGACAGAATCGTTCAAGAAATAAACGTCATAAACGTCTTCTTAATGACTTAGCTGCTTTGCAAGTCTTTGACTTGCCGACGAGCGCGAATACTTACGGTTTATTTTACGCTAACACCTCCGATTTTTCAAAAGGCGCTAACAACACGCCTCCTGTGTGCCCGTATTTGCGTGGAGGGAGAGTGGAAAACCATTTTGGGGAAAAACAATCCAAGTACATCCGACCTATTTTAGAACCTCGATATCTCTGTAATCGGCAGTCTAATCTACTGCGAGAGTAGCGCCTTAAACCACGAGGCCACCGAAACGGGTCACACGAAACTCGAATATTTATATTTTATCAATTCACATTTTAGGTTAAACTTGTAGTTGTTTGGTTCCATATTCTAAAGTTTTGATTAAATGAAGTTTATAATTAAATTTTAAATCTTTCTGAACAACAGTTCATAGTAAACACAAGTAAAGAACCGATATTTAGATACATACCATCCTGATTATTTTAGGGCAGTACTTATAGTCCAGGACGACCCGCATTGGTGGCCACATTGTCTAAGGTGTCACTCTCGTAATGGACTGGACTGCCGATGAGGGGGAGATAGGGCTTCAAATACCGATTAGGTGTTAAGAGGCTGTTTTTTGTGTGATGATTTTCTACCTTCTCTCCACGCATAATATATTGGTACACTTCCCCTGCAACCAAAGCTTACTCCTTTGTAGGGAGGGGTACGTGGTAACAAAGAAGACCAATCTATCGGGATATAACCACTCTCCACTCTCAACTCTCCAGGTATACGAATAACAAGCCGTTCTAGGTCGACTGGGGACCTACACGTCTTGAATATTAATTACACTATCATAAAGTCACGTGGTTCACTCACTGACATTAATGTTTACCCACTTCCAGATGAGATAGAAACTTGAAATTTATCAAACTTATAGTTTCTAGCCTGTAACAGACGGGAAAATTACAAAAAGTTAAAAAAAATATTTAAACCCCCGAAAAAAAATAATCAAAATATCGGAGCAACTTTAAAGTCGGTATATACAATACAATAAAATACCGGTAACTTTAAGTTATGTTCAAAACAACGCTGGAATTAATTAGTTTACATCCACTTTCAAAGAAAACCCACAGGGGGTTTGGGGGCGGAGCCCCCAACGAGCAAAGCGAGTCTATAACCATATCCCGGTGCGGATGTAAGGAACACGAATTAAAGACAGTACTTTTTGGGTTGTACATCAAAACATATGTTTGGTCAAAACAAATACAATATTTCTCCAGTAGAAACAAAAGAATTTAATTTTCTTCAAATGTTGATATCAACAGTTGTTGAATATCTGTCAAAGGTGTCCTCAAGTTTAATGACAACTTTCTCTCTTCATTTAAAATGTATCTCATCAAATGCCGCAATACTCATGACAGATATTCAACAACTGTTGATATCACCACGTGAATAAAATTAAACTCTACTTTTCTACTGGAGCAATATTCTACTAATTTTGGCCGACAAAATGTTTTGATATGAAAACTGCAAACACATTCGCATTTTCTCCATCCTCACCTTAAATTAGCAATCACATTTAAGGTCCGGTAATAATAGCATCGGTGGGCCCACGGACGAAGTCGCTTGTCTCATCTGATTTAGTTTGCTGACGAATTAGAAGATATGGGTTCGAGTCCCAATCGTGTGTAATAAGCCGTCTCATCTCACATATGATTTTATACTCTTCACGCCACGTTAACGCGGGTAAACTTTTTTTTTTACCATACTCTACCTTCCACATATCTTTCCCCTTAATGTAAATATACAAATAGCCGGTTAGTAAGGCGCAGTGAAAAACAACAACAAAAATAATAATATTCTACAGCGAATTATAGTAGTGTATGAATAGGTTCGATCTTGTGAATGTGTAGAATGCTAGGCCGCCACCGTGGTTCGGATTCCACGTTAAACTGTAGGTCCTTCATTTCATCTCACAATCATCCTACCATTACACATTAACGTAAGTGCGTACAACCCGAACGGGTAGTAAGACCTGGTGATAATAATAATAATAGGTTCGATTCCAACCATCTGCAAGGTAACC
>CABFVZ010000447.1:245414-267550 GCA_902151445.1 Timema monikensis | reverse complement strand
CTCTTCCTAGACGAATAGTGGCTCATTTTGTTCTATATTTACAACTAACCCTCCTTTATCGGTTTTCTTTATTCACTGTATATCCCCCTCCCCCCCGTTCCCACTAAAAACAACAAAAATATGACGAACATTTTGTGATTGTCTTAGAAATATAACTTATATAAAAACAAGACACTATAAAACAACAAACACAATATTATTATTATCATTATTATTATTAGCACCGCGTCTTACTACCCGTTCGGGTTATACGCACTTACGCTAATGTGTAATGGTAAGGTGATTATGAGATGAAATGGAGGATCTACAGTTTTAACGTGGAATCCGAACCACGGTGGCGGCCTGGCATTCCCCACATTCACAAGATGTCTTGTCAGAGGTGAAGGATGGGTTTGGTAATCAGATAAATCTGTGTCGGGACCGAGGATTGAACCCCGGCCGCCAGCATAGAAGTCTTGACACCTTACCCCTAGACCGCCACGTCACCAACACAACGTTAATGACGCAAAATATTGCCTTCACGTTTGCGCAACGTGATCTTAATGAAGCTGTATTTATCTTCTCTCTCTATTTTGTAATCAGTGACACGATCTTTCTTAACCGACACACCAGTTCTGAGTAGTAATGAGTTTATTTTCACTAGAATCAGTATTTATCTCATTGTTACATAGATCTAGAACACAGGAAAACATACGCACAATATGACCAGTGTTGTAATACTCACGGGGATAAAAAACCTCTCCCAATTTCCTTAACGACTCGTTCCAACATAACTACGGAAAGGGAAAGTGTTCTCTTTTCAAATGTTTGTGAGGTCAACAGCTGGAAGCTGATTGGTAGACGAGGACCTCATCATCAGTTAAACAACTATTTGGAGTCACTGATGTGTGTATAGCGTGTACAGACTAACAAGGAGGCAGAAGACGTCTTGGTTTAAACAAGTGTATAAAGTCAATGAAGCAATGTATAGCATGTACAGACTAGCAAGGCGGTAGAAGACGTCTTGTTTAAACAACTGAAACAATGGCTGGAAGAACGTGGTATGTTACATTATCTCAAAATTAATTTTTTGCGTGGAACAGTGAGGTAAGATGCTTCCCTTGCTTAATGATAATCCGTAATAGTTCTAATAGTTGCCAGAAGGTCGCAGTAGCAGTCTAAAGTACTCAACAAAAGCCATTAACTTTGCTAAATGAGGTATGTTATCAATGCAGGTTATTACTTGTTCATTACTCGTATCAGTCAGAATTAAGTGTTCGCGCAGTGATAGCGTCGAGTTGTGAAACAGGAATCGTTTAAATGTTACTGCAAGTTACCAGGAGAGATTAAACAAGCGGAAAAGTGTTGTAAAGATTCCAGTGGAAGGAAAAGAAGCGCAAGAGTCTAAAAGACATTGGAAAGTTCTTTGTAAATAGACAGGGAAACGCAATTCCTGAAAAATTTGCACCAGTTTATGTAAGTATTTCTACATAATATTATTATTATTATTTCACGTCTTATTAACTGAAAAATATCTATCTAAAATACATAGGGTTGAAAAATAAGCTGATTTAGAAACCACTAGAGCTATAATTTTTTTTTTACACGAGTGTTCTTAGTCAAAATTAGGGGTGTAGCACTGGGTTTGAGGGCAGAGCGGCGCTCCGGTTGATTAGAAGCATTTTATAATTGAATCAATGACTGGAAGAACGTGATATGTCGCTTTTGTAAATTTTTCAGGGAACGACTTTTTCCCTATTAATAATGAAATTGGCTGATCCTGATTGAACTAGCTACATACCACGTTATTCCACTCAGCACTAACATTTTTCTTCAATGTGGGAAGAGATACTTATCAATAAGAACGATATAATACACAAAATCGTTTCTAAATTAGAAGTATATTTTACTCAACAAAATAAAACTGTTAATCAACGAAAAAAGAATTCGCACAGAGATCTAAGAGGGCAAAGATTCATATAGAAGACAAAAACATTTAGACGGCAGGTTCTACTAAAAATCACGATGATTTTCTATTTTGCTCACAAAACAAATCTGTTGATCGATAAAATTATGCCCATAAAACTCATATACAGATATAAGAGGGCACACATTCATATAAAAGGCAAGTTCTTGTAAAAATCACGATGTTCTTCTTGATCCAGGAACTGAATAATATCCATTTGGTTGGCTTTCTTTTCCTTGCTGATTGGAATCAACGCCTGGTTCAAGGCTGGTAGTTGATGAGACTCACGCAGCTCAAAATTAAGTGGACACAGCTGTTATATTTGCCACGGTCTCAATATGTTGGGGGATGCCCTAGCATAGAGTGAAACAGGGTCATCTTGAGACATTTTTAGACACATGAACTCAGTAATTTTCATGTTGCGCCCCTCCCCCCCCCCCTTTTTTTAGCCCAATCATATCATGCAATCAAAATTCTTGAAATCGTTTAGACTCATCTCCCTCACAAAATATGGTGTATTTCTTCGTGAATGAGCGATTACATATTTCCAATCAGAGGGAATCATAAGCTTAACTGACTTTTTGCTGCGCTCAATGAGTGCAAAATCCCGGTCACAGGATATCTATGGCCAGATACCATACATTTCTCGTGTAGTTTCGAAAAATATCAACTCCTTATTAAATGCATGTATAAGAGATATAATGCATCAGTTGTTGTTCTGGCCAAGCCAACTGTCTGACAATATTATCAACTTTCTCTCTTCTCCTTCGTTCATTTTATGGTAATTTGACACGATGTCTTAATATACAGGAGGCGATTTCTGTAGAACCTCTTTTAGCAAATACATAGAAACATGTCCTGTATTCATATTATGAGTGGCAAAATTATTACATGAGTACTGTCTTTGATAGTAAATACTAGAACTCGTCAAAATGGGGCAAAAAAATACTTGTTGCAGGTCAACACACAAAGTAATACTATTCAGGATTTTTATAATCCATTTCAAGTTTTTGATAATCTTTCTCAGCTTTGCTTTGATATAGTTTACTTTCTAGCTCTATTTTTTTATCACTCTTCCGCATTTTCAGCAGTTCAGTAAAAAATAAATCGCATTGTCGACATATATCCGACTTTTGGTGTTCCAAACCTCAACTTGAATTCCTGGTCAAATATTATTTATGGAGAGTTAAACTGACCGTGACCTGAGGGTTTTGACTCTTCTTGAATGACATATACATTTTCTCAATGGACAAATCAGGGCTTAAGCATTCTTTCTCAGATTTATTCCAACCATAATGGCTTTCCATTGTTGCGAAGCTCTCTATATGTGTTTTTATTAGATCGTGAACATCATTACCCATCAAGTGAGGTATATTTGTATGTAATCCTCTACCATATTTAGGGGTCATATCTCCACTTTTTTATTTTATTTTGAAGTGTCCCTATTCGTCGTCGAGCTATCATAAAAATGTTGCAGAAAGTGTTTAAACTAGTGGTGGGTCGATACCTACTTCTATCGATTCCGATACCTTGCTCGATACTATCACTTAATATTCTCTATACTTGATACACTATTCGATAACATTTTAACATGAAATTAAATAAATACTCATTTTGTAAGCATAGAAACTAGTTTAAAACATATATTTAATTTGTTTCCATGTGTCAAAATATGTAAATCAGTCAATTTAAACAAATTATAACAAGAGTCAACCAGACTAAAATAGCATTTACAATGATTAGTAGGCATACAATAAGAAATATTATTACTTATTAAGTAATGAAAGATCTTTAAAGTGGTATCGATATTTTTAGCGTATAATATCGATTATTGCGATACTAGTCGATACCATGGATATCGAAGTTTCGAGTATCGGAATCGGGGAAGCCCTAATTTAAACAAACGCTTTTGTCCTCGATTTTGTAACGGAATACATCCAATCTTCTTGAGGTTTGTTCTGTCTCTCCAGATCTTCTTGAGGTTTGTTCTGTCTCTCCAGATCTTCTTGAGGTTTGTTCTGTCTCTCCAGATCTTCTTGAGGTTTGTTCTGTCCCTCCAGATCTTCTTGAGGTTTGTTCTGTCTCTCCAGATCTTCTTGAGGTTTGTTCTGTCCCTCCAGATCTTCTTGAGGTTTGTTCTGTCTCTCCAGATCTTCTTGAGGTTTGTTTTGTCTCTCCAGATCTTCTTGAGGTTTGTTCTGTCTCTCCAGATCTTCTTGAGGTTTGTTCTGTCTCTCCAGATCTTCTTGAGGTTTGTTCTGTCCCTCCAGATCTTCTTGAGGTTTGTTCTCTCTCTACAGATGTTCTTCTCACAGGCTCACATATAGTGATGTATTATTTCAGAAGAACTAACTACTGTCCATTTTACGAGAGTTGGTACAAATTTTGGTAAAACTCACTAACGCACTGAAGACTCAAGTGTTCGCAGGTGTTTTTTTTTTTTTTGCAAAATTTGTTACAGGCTGTAGCCTAGAACAGAGGGGGAATATAACCCAATCAAACCGAATGGTACTATTCTAGGTATCTGCATATTAAGGAAATAGGTAAAGTAATAAACGCGTATTACGCTTTATGAGCAGCTCACTGAAAGTACCCGGCGTGGAACGGGTAATCAACTAATGACTACTATATTAAACAGAACCTACTGGTAGGGAACATTATGGTAATAGTATAAAAAAAAATTACCCCAAATTTCACCTTCCACTTTTCGTTAGTATCTGCACCGATAAGTCCCAAATTTAGCAGTTCTGGAGCTCTTAACTTGTAGTGTAGGAATTGGAGGGGGGAGAAGGGATATAAAAAAATAAGGGGTTGGGTTCACTTACTCGCGTCTATCTTTAATTATGATTTAAGGGGGTGCAAAACTATATATCTATTGTAACTCTCATTAATAAATCTATTAATTATTTTACTACTAATAATACATTGAAAATACAAGTTATATGAGTTATATGCCTACTTATTTAAAGATATACAAGTCTAATTTAACTATAAGATAATTGTATAAAGTCAATGGAGCAGTGTATAGCGTGTACAGACTAGCAAGGCGATGAAACAATTTTTTTTAAATAGTTTTATCACCGTCTGTGAACTTAATTTTCTTCTCTAAATGAGTATGAGTTGTAGTAAATGCCGCAGAATCAACTTATTTAGAGTAACCTATAGGATATCACATTGTAAAAAAAAAAAGTCGGGAATCCCCTAAAACTACTGAAATCAAGTTTGGATAAACGAGTTCCTAGTGTTTTCACTGTAGGTTAAATTAACATCAAAAAGTTGATGGTATTCAGATTTCTGTAAATATTCAAGGATAGAAAGTAAAGTTAGTACCCTAAAGGTCATTAAAAAAACAACAATATTATTTATTTTTCAGCATAACTGTTCTAGCACGCCCGGTGGTCGCCCCCTTGAGGGAACCCTGGTTATTGGTTGAAAGGGACTTTAAATCGGGTTCAACTAACATTTGACAAATTCTTTAGGAAAGAGTTAAAAAAATTATGCTAACAACTTTTATAAAATTTTATTACCATATTTACTCAGAACATTAATAATTTACTACCCAATTTTAACAAGCGTATAATTTTAAGATATTAATATTTATTCAATGATTTCAAATCATGTTAGTTAACTAGTTAAATGCTAGTTTTATGCTTTTTGTTTATCATTGTTAAGATAAAGTTATTAACTTAGGATCCACTTAGGTGGCTGCACGGTCTAATGCGCTACTATCGCAGTAGACTAGACTGCCAATGATGGGGAGATCGAGGTTAGACTCACGGTAGGGTGTACCAAGATTTCCCCTCTCCTCCCTGCAAGAAAATGTGGATACATTTCTTTTAAATATAGCCTTCCTAATCCCTAAAACCACTGGCGTGATTAGCATAAATGTGTATAAACCGAACGATAATTAAAAAAATAATAATTTGTGAGGCTGTAATTTATTGATTAGTGATCATTGATTCATTATTTATAAGACTTGTTTAAATCGTGCTATAAAATTTTTATCGTCAAATTACCTTAATTAATATAAAATAGTTCAAAAAATCAGCCAATAGATGATACTACATGACAGATCAGATTATAAGAAATGTTTCAAACTGAAACATAACTCGCTGAAATGTTGTCAATTTGAACTTTTTTTTTTTCAGACATAACCCTCTACTTAACCATCCGTTAATCTCAAATGGTGACAACTCACCCGGTGGCGTCTCTCCATTCAAACAGTATTTGAATATTCCCGGTCTTTTGGATAACATTCGAACCTCTATAATTCGTAGGTTCGGCGCCGTCTCACTAACGTCAAGAGATGAGAGCGCGCCGGGATTGGCCGCTGTCCGCGCTCCTCGTGACGTCATACGTCCTACTGGTGACGTCACAGCCTGCAGGCGCAGACTACCTCGTGGGGGTCGGCATAGGTGACATGACCGGACCTGCGGCTGAGATTGGAATGGTCAGTATGTCTATCTATCTATCTATCTATCTATCTATCTATCTATCTATCTATCTATCTATCTGTATATCTGTCTATTCATCTATCTATATAGCTGTCTATATTTATATCTATCTATCTATCTATCTATCTATCTATCTTATCTATCTATCCATCTATCCATCTGTCTATCCAGCTATCTATATGTCTATATTTATATATATCTATTTATCTATCTATCTATATCCGTCTATCCAGCTATCTATCTGTTTATATTTATATATTTCATAACTGTCTATCTATCTATTTATTTACACCTTACAGATAGATACACATACCCTTAAACATATACTAATATTATACATGCACGCACACACACACACACTCACACTCACACGCACGCACGCACGCACACACCAATTTTATTACAAACGAACATAATCTTACATCTATAAGAAGCTATTATCTCCAAATTAACGTATTCATACGTCAAGTCATGTGATTCGCAGCTGTCACTTTTGGTAGCTACTATCAACACCTTATAAATTTACAATAACAAGCCCTCTTCGGTGACCGCACGGTCTAAAGTGTCATTCTCGCAATAAACTGGACTTCCTACAATTGGGAGGTCAGGGTTTTTAATCTTGGTTAGATGTACTGAGATTTTCTAAGGTTTTACACTCGCTCTCTCAACGAAATTGTAAGTGCACTTCCTCTAAATTCCCCCTTCCTCATCCCTAACCCATTAGTGTAATTCGTACATATGTGTGCAACCCGAATGGGTAGTAAGACGCGGTGCTATGAAAAATTGGTTTTGTGTCAGGAGCTGAGGTTAGGGGGATGGGGTGGAGGGTGAAATAATATATTAGATACAAAATTACTGTGGTTTTCCTAATAGGGATTTTTAGGGGAACTTTGAATGTGTATGGTGGTACAACTATTGAATATCAAGTCATAAAAATGTTGTATAACCATTCCACACAACTTCCTTCGGTTCGTTATTTTATAGTTGTTATTCATACTACCCTGTGTGTAAGCTCTACTCTGTGTCTATGTTAGTACCAACTGTTACAAAGAGACCCCAGCTATACTCTGTGTCTATGTTAGTACCAACTGTCACAAAGAGACCCCAGCTCTACCCTGTGTCTATGTTAGTACCAACTGTTACAAAGAGACCCCAGCTATACCCTGTGTCTATGTTAGTACCAACTGTTACAAAGAGACCCCAGCTCTACCCTGTGTCTATGTTAGTACCAACTGTTACAAAGAGACCCCAGATATACCCTGTGTCTATGTTAGTACCAACTGTTACAAAGAGACCCCAGCTCTACTCTGTGTCTATGTTAGTACCAACTGTTACAAAGAGAAGTCTGCTCCATATTTACAGATGGGCTACGCCAACTTGAAACAGAAAACGGCCGGTATCCATCTGAGGCAGTTCTCCAGGGCTTACGTCATAGATGACGGGAACTCCAGGATGGCCTTTGTGAGTGCGGATGTGGGAATGATCCCCCATGGGATCCGCAAGCAGGTGAGCTATCCGCAAGCAGATAATGTATCCGCTAGTATGTTAGCTATCCGCAAGCAGATAATATATCTGCTAGTACGTTAGCTATCCGCAATCAGATAATTTATCTGCTAGTACGTTAGCTATCCGCAATCAGATAATGTATCCACTAGTATGTTAGCTATCCGCAATCAGGCTATTTATCTGCTAGTACGATATATATCCGCAATTATGTTATGTATCTGTTAGTACGTTATATATCCACAATCGGGTGACATTTTTGCTATCAGAAGACGTATCCGTGAGCCAGTTATATATCCAAAATAATTTGAAGTATTCGCAAGTAAGTTATCCACATATATATAAGATATCCACATGTATATAATATACCCGCATTTATACAAGATATCCGCAAGTATATGGTATTGAGTGGCACGTGGACTAAACGTCAAGTTCATCTAGTCTGGTTTGCTGTCATTTTGGAGGTCAGGCTTTTGAATCCCTGCCAGATGTACAAAGAATGTTTACTATAAATAGTTTTCCACCCTTCCTACACGCAAATGAGGGTACATTTACACTAAATCCTACCTTACTTTTCCCACCTTATTAATTTAGCTAAGTGCTAGTAACCCGAATGGGTAGTAAGATGAAGTTAAAAGAAAGTTCAACTTTTGTTTTTTCCTCCGCGTCCTACTTCCCCTTTGCGTTACACGCATTCTTTGACGATGCAAACGGAATAGAGATGAGAAAGGGATAACGTTAGAAGAAATTTACCCGCATTTTCGTGGAAGGAGAGTGGAAAACAATTTAAGAAAAAAAATTATAACCTTGGTACACCCAACCAGGATTCGAACCTCGATTTCCCCGTCACAAGCAATTCAGTCTCAGCGCGAGTCTGACGCGTTATTCCGTGGGACCACCGATACAGGTGACGTGTCGCTCGATTATCTCCATGGTCTCAGTTAGTGCGTGAGCGAGCCCCTGTTTGAGAAGTGGAGGGTTATTGCGAGGCTCTACCGTCAGACGAGGAAAGGCCGGGTGGTAATTGATTCGCGGTGCCAACCCCCCTCCCCCTACCCTCCCCCAGGAAGACTGGGAGCACGTTGTCGGAAATAAAACAAGTTTGAAGCAAATTACGCGACGCCAAGACACAGCATCCGCTTAGACGCGACAATTCTCGTTTTCAGTATTCACGTGCGAGCTCCTTCAAGGTCACACTGACAGACGGGAGTTTGTCCCATTTTGGTTGAACACAGACACTGGGACATCACATTCTAGCAGATGATAAATGATGATACGACGTAGCCCGCTTGGTGATTTCGAAACTATTTCCCTCCAAGCGGGTTGAATATCAACTAGACGTACCTAACAAGTATATTGAATAAAGGTCCGGCCGAAGGGAGCGCGAGTAATTTTATAGTTTTAATAGCATTACATTTTTTTGGGCCACAATAACTCAAATATTTCTCCATTAGCGACATAGAGTTTAGTTTTCTGCACAATCAACAGATTTTGAATATCTGTCAAGGTGTCCTGAAATTTCGTCAAAACTTTTTTTTTTTCTTTATTTAAAAAGTTTTGACCAAATTTCAGGACACCCTTGACAGATATTAAAGATCTGTTGATATTAGTATGTGCATAAAACTAAACTCCATGTTGATTTATTTTGGCCAAAGAAAATTAGTGCTATAAAAACTGTAAAATTACTCGCGCTCCCTTCGGACACCAATGTACGGAATAAAAAGAAAAGGAAGAAAAGGAACAGTCCACCCTGCGAGGTATCTTGTTTATTTACTGATAATACTTTCCCTCTTCCACTGACGAGTATAAACACTCACTATACTAATTGAGCGTAGGCAGCATTGATTTGCATTTGAAAAATCCCCTTTCCTTGTTTTCTTTTCTAGATATACATTGGCTTCCAAGAATCTTTTTAATATACATTCTGGCAGGAAGATTCTTAATTGTCATTTTCGTCAATTAACCGAATAGTCCGAGAGCATTAGACGATTTTTTTTTAAAATACGGTAAGTTTAAAAATCTAATTTCAGAGTGAAAAAATATTTTTTTTGTGACAATGTAACCCAATTTTTAGAATTATTTAAGAATTTATATTTTTTGTTTCAATCCTTAAAACGGAAACATACAAACATGTCAGATCCTGTCTTGACTTGCCGTTACCTAACAGGTAGTTAACGTCCCTAGCTTTCTCCCCACTGGAAGAGGGACGGGGTATAAAGTTTCCAAAACTATGATTTATTTTCGATATTTCTAATTGATTGGGACCAGGCGTCCACAACCCTATGCTCGCGGGCGCTCTGGCGTCTGCCCGCCACTTTTTGAACACAGCTGAAAAGTTCTTGACTAATAACTTTAATCTGTCAATTTTCCGACAAAAATCAAGTTTGTGCTTATCTCAAGAAGTTGGTGATTGAACCCTCCCCTCCCCCTCTTTACAATCCCTCCCTCTCATTCCTCATTCTTTGCTGGTTCATTTTCAAAGTGTACTTTTTAATTACTCGGAACTATCATTATACTCACTAATACCACCCTAATACTTCCTATTTCCTTTGTAAATATCTTGTTATGGGTCTACCCAGCTTTGTTGCCTGAATAAACACAGTATACATATATATTTTTAAAATGTACCTAAGGATCAAAATGGTGGTGAGTAATTAAATAGTTCCTTGTGTATTTATGTTGGTCTTGTTAAAATCGTACATAAAGCAGTATTTTTTATTTATTTATTGACATTGACTTTTGGTTTGGTGACAATTGTTTCAATTGTTTGAACTGGTCTAGGATTAACTTTGCGTGTGTACCATTTGCGTTATTTTATATGCGAATTAATTTTTTTTATTATTTTAAATTCACAATTTTTTTTAATAATATGTATTTTTTTAGTGTGTGTTATTCGAATTATAAATTATATTCGGTTATAAATTTAGTTGAAAAAGTGATTGGTGGTGCCCGCCGCACTAACGTTATTTTTGAATGTGCTCTAAGGTATAAAAAAAGTTTGGGGGGACCTCTGAATGGGACGGTATTTTATTCCTGAGTACATTAGAGCTATTTAGAGTTATTATTATTATTATTATTATTATTTATTATTAGCACCGCGTCTTACTACCCGTTCGGGTTATACGCACTTACGCTAATGTGTAATGGTAGGGTGATTGTGAGATGAAATAGGATACCTACAGTTTAACGTGGGATCCGAACCACGGTGGAGGCCTGGTATTACCCACATTCACAAGATGTTCGAGTTATTCTTATAATGTTCGAGAATACACCCAGGAATACGGGATTAGTCACACCTCAAGAAATATATATATTTTAAATTTTACATATATAAATAATGACCTTGAAATAAGGAAGGAACGTAGATACATTTTATTTATTATTAATTTTATCAACACGTAATTAATTTATAAAGTTTCCACCCGGGTTGACCTTATGAATAAACCTGGATAAAACCCAGGCATGAAATTATGCCTACTAAGACGTGTTCGGATTACACGATTGTTGATCAACGAGTCTTACACACATATCAAAGGGATGAAATAAGGGTTGGGAAGGGGGTGAGTAGGGTTTAAAGCAGCTTGTTCTAATTAGTGGTTTGTTTGACTTGCCACGTCCCGTGGTCAGTATTTGAAGCTTAGGTCAGAATGTCCATACAGGAAGATGTAAGCCAACGTCGAATGGCAAGAGCAGAACCACATAAGTGCCAAATAGGAGATAGATAATTATAATCAATGTCATGTACTGCTATGGGTCGCTTCGTAAAGTACCTTCATCTTCCTCTGTCCTTCCACCATTCTTCTCCTCTACCTCGCACACTTATTGTCACCTGCTCATTCCATCTCTCTCCCGGTTTCCCTTCCCGTCTTTTCCCTTGATACTTTATCTCCATCATTCTCTTTCCTTTCTCATCCTAATTACATGTACATGTTGCTTTATTTATCGGAAATTGTCTACAGCAGAGCTATTTAATTAGTTATCCAAGCCAATCCAAAAATTCGTAATATTTATTGAGCCAGACATTTAAATCGATCTGGACGTAATTTGTAACGTTATTAGATTATACTTTTATAGTTTAAAAGGGAAAAGGGTGAGGGGGAAGAAGTGGGACCGTAATTTGATATTATATATAATATTGATATATTTCAGTGACATTTAAAAAAAAATGTAAAAGTTAGCTTATTTTAATCATCATCAAGCTACCTTTTCTTACAACCCAAAGTAGAAAGTGGAATTCTGGAAAACTTACAATAAGACTAATTACAAGCAAAGCACTCCACTATTACTATAAATAATGCATGAACAATAAGCCAGGCCAATATCAACTGGCGAGACATCGGCTGCTGTTAGGAGGAGGGGAGAAGAGGTGTGAATAACTCAGCCCCCTGCAACCTGCATTCAAGGTCAAAAGCAAGAATATGTTATAAAGCTCTGATGTTATGTCGTGGCGCATGGAGGGAGAGATACCGTGTCTAGAGTGGGTTTCCCCTGTTGCCCGACTCAGAATATCCACCTTAACACTTATGCCAAGCTAGGTCATCTGAGAAAGGGCTGATTTGTTGTTTGAGTACCGAGTCATTGTCATAACTCTTAACCTCGCGAATGAACTTATTAACCTGATGAAATGGAACAGATGAAATGAGCCTGTAGAATACTACAGGTGATTGGTTGTGTTGCCCGACGCAAGATATTCACCTTGACAGAAACGCCATCTAGGTCACCTGTGAAAGGGCTGATCTTATGTACGAGTACGGAGTCACTATCGTGACTCCTGGCCTCTTGAATGAATTAATACCTTGTACAAACAATTTGTATAATTATTGACACTGTGAGGTGAAATTGGTGATAGTGAACGATTGCGCTGGGTCTCGGGATTTGGGGAGGATTTTCTTTTATTGGGATGTGGGAAGGTGTGTATAAGGTATGATGATGATATGTTGATGTTTCGCGAGTCGATTTCCGGGAAGAGGATCGAAGGGTTAACTTGACTGTAGGGATTAGGTTTGACGCGGAAGGTTACATTTCCATTCCCCATCTGGGGCCGCCCCCGGCGCCAGGATTGTCCTCTGGCTAGTAGAGAACCTAGACGGTTATCCCAGTGGCGTCCGGCCGTGACTAATGAAGTAATGGCATGAAATGTGCGATTTGTGAAGGTTGATCTGAGTCGGGAGGCGGTGTCGTTCTAGAGTGGGGGACGCTTGGAGGGAGATATACTGGGTCTAGAGTGAGGGATGCTTAGAGGGAGATATACCGGGTCTAGAGTGGGGGGGGGGGGTGCACACCTCTAGAAGGTAAGCTCGCACTCCCTTGTAAACACGATGTTGGTGGCACCAAGTACACTGGGCTTGCAGTTTCCCCCACCACTGATAAGACATTAAAGATCTCTCTGGCTGTTCAAGGTCAAGAACCTCTACATGCCGTCTGAACTACACGACGCTTCTCCAGTGAGACAGTAGTTGGACTTTCAATATGTGGAGCTTGTTGGGCTGGATGTGGCCCGCGGGCCACCAGTTGAATAGCCCTGGCCTAAAGTATAGAAGATGGTCCGGAATAAAGTAAGAGGTGACTGGTTTTCAGCAAGGGCAATAACCCTCTATCTATTTAACAAGCAAAACTTAACCCTTAAGCTGAGAGTAGCTCATAAAGTATTTCAAGAAAAGTGTGTTTCAAACCTCAGGGAGTCACCGTCAAGAATCGCTACTCGTTTAATTATTGGGGTTTTAATTAATAATTAATTTAGTTGCAATTGTTTATTCTATACCAGTGTTTTTATTTTTGTGCCTACCATTTTCATGCCCCTCCTTCTTTCCGTTACAGATATTTTCATATGTTATATTTATTAGATAGTGGTGAGTTAAGTTTGAATTAAGAATAAGTGTTCTCGTATGTGCTTGGAGGGAGAGTGAATTTTTTAAAGGAAAAACCACCATTAGCACACCCAATTGGGAATTGAACCCCGATCTACCCATCATTAGCAGTAAAGTCTATTGTGAGTGTGACACCTTAAACTAGGGATGGGAAATCTTCGGCCTTTAGGCCACATTCCGCCTTTTAAGAAGTTTCGTGGGAACTTTTAACACTTTTTTATTTTGATCAATTATGTATCTTCATTGCTTATAGATTGTATACACACTCCAACGTTGTGTATTCTGTTTAGTAACACATCTTACTGCCCGTCCGAGCAGTACGATGATGATTTTAGGGGTGAGAAAGGATATATTTATAGGAATTGTACATGCATTTGCTAGGAAAGAGAGTGGAAAATAATTTTGGAAAACCCACCTTCAGTACACCTGACCGAGATTCGAACCTTAATCTCTCCATCATCAGCAGTCTAGACCAACACGAGAGCAGTGCGTTAGACCATAATTGTTTTTAAAGCATACTGTTCGAAAAATAATAACTAACCGCTCTTATCATTCTATTTACGTTACATGAGAGTGCACTGCGCAACCTTATGAGACACCCCTGAAGCCACATGTGGCCTTTGAATGTTAAAAATTTACCCATCCCTGATTTAGACCAGTCGACCATCAAAGTGGTTTAATTAACATTAATTAAACTTTTAATAAATAAATCCATTTGATCTAACAACTACAAATTTACCTGATATAAACAATTCGGTCATTTTTTAATTATATTAATTAGCTAAATTTATATATATATATCAGGAAATATTAAAGCATGCTAATTTTATTTTAACATAATTTTTTTTAGCTTTTAATTACTTCCGTAAACACATGTTTGAATTTATTTTGTTTAAATTATTGAAAGAACTAATAATTATAAATGCATTTAATAATTTTGGTGCCCTACATTTCATGTCCATATCTTACCTATAAAGAGATAAAACTGGTTCAAATGCTTATTAAAAACAATTATTTTGATCCAAAGCACTTACAAAGTGATAAGGCACTTGAGACAGTAATAAAAAAAAGGAATCTGACATATTAAACAATTAATAACCTTTATTAAACCACCATTAAAATAATATTAAATTCAAAAATTTGCCTTTTTATATATATTTCATTTTTCCTTTACGCCTTGTCTCAGTACCCCGGGGTACACGTATTCATCAAGTACGCTAGTGGGATAGAGCTTAGAGAGATAAACTTTAAGAGGAAATGTACCTACATTTACGTGGAGGGAGAGTGAAAAACAATTTTGGGAAAATCACCCTTCGTACACCTAGCCAGGTTTCGAACCCCTATCTTCCTGTAATTGGCAGTCTTATTTCCAACATGAGAATGACGTCTCAGACCACGTGGCCACCTAAGCAATTAATATTGTTATTATTAATTTAATTACAAGATATATAAATGAACTAACCATAAGGGTTGGATGATGAGGGCAGTTTTAAGAAAGTGTAACCACATCAACATAAAGCGTGAAAGGTTGGAGAGGAGGAGGGTGAGGGGGAGGTTAAAAACTGTGAAAATCACGCGTGGGAAATCATCTATGGTGCGAAATTCGGGATTCGAACCATGACCTGCCTATCAATGATCAAGTTTAATGCAAATATAACACCTTTATAGCGTTCGACTACTGGCACAAGAATCAATCTACAGTGTAAACTCGTTTATCCGTCCTGGACAGGGTGTCATCCGGATTAACGAAAACACGGACAGTACGCAAATTATAGGAAAAATATGCGCTAAAACAATATTATATTACTACAACTCACCATTTATTTTCACAATAACAAATTATATAACACTTGAAACATTCTACAATCACTATTCACTCATAAAATAATGAGTGTTTGTTTTTACTTCATACATGGTGACCTGGTGGTCTAGGGGTAAGGTGTCAGACTTCTGTGCTGGGGGTCCGGGGTTCAATCCTTCGGTCCCGGCACAGATTTATCTGATTGCCAAACCCTTCCTTCACCTCTGACAAGACAACTTGTGAATGTGTGGAATGCCAGGCCTCCCCCTTGGTTCGGATTCCACGTTAAACTGTAGGTCCTTCATTTTCATATCACAATCACCCTACCATTACACATTACTGTGATGTGCGTATAACCCGAACGGGTAGTAAGATGCGGTGCTAATAATAATAATAATAATAATAATAATAATAATAATAATAATAATAATACTTCATACATAAATTATTCGTCCCATCACAAAATTGTTATAAAAAATATCACTGCGAGACATTAGTCCAGATAAACTGGGTATCCGGATAAATGAGGTCCGGACGAGTGAGGTTTCACTGGATAACATTTTATCTTTCAAGTAATTGGACTAATGCCCTTATTATTCTCACAACAACAAAAATTACTACTATGAGAGCTTTGGGTGGTTTCATTGTAGCATTCAATATGTGATGTGGCCTCTTCCTTTGTGTGACAATTGGCCCGCACTTTGATGGATAACCACGTTTCATGTGGGGACTCAGTGATTAGGGACTTTCTATTTCATAATATTGTTATTCAACGTGATGTTATTCAACGTGATATTTAACTTTTATCTGAAAATTCAAGTCGACGCAATGCGAGATTGAAAATATTTGTTAGTTTAATTTTATCGTAATACGAATAAAATATTCCTAAATATACAAACATCCTTTGAAGACTTTATAAAAGTGATTTGTTTAGCTTGTAATGAAAATGAGAAATACAGAACAAAAGAGAGAAAAAAGGGTAACGCAAGATAAAACGGAATCACCCCAAGTGTTTGAAAGCGTAGATTTATATTTTTAAATATTTTCCCGGAAGTTATTTTGAAACAAGGGAGTCAGATAATATATATAAAAAACATTCTTCTTTGTGATCCACAGTATTATAGAAAACATATTAAAATTTATCTTTAGACTTAAAATAAATAAAATATTTCCCGTAAAAGTAAAATTATGTAACATTTACATAATGGAGATCACAAATTGTAAACATGATATTTGATTTCTAGTCGAAAAATGTTGTTAAATTTTTTTATAGCCCTGTCACGATTTTTCTAAAAATTTCATTACTGTTATTATTTTTGTTATTATTATCATCGCGTCTTCCTACCCGTTCGGGTTATAGGCACTTACGCTAATGTGTAATGGTAGGGTAATTGTGAGCTCTATCTCCAAAAACCGTTCCTTCATTTAAATCACAAGTTACACCAAGACTTTATAAACCCCCCTTCCTTAACTTTGTGAAAATATAATTATTACATTTTCAGTCGTATGATGAAGAAATTATCAACTACCGAAACTTGTGACAGATTTTAAAACCAATTTTATAATTACATCTCTCCAAATTTAGAACGAATATAGTCTAGATTAAAAATGTTACTCTAAAAATAATTATCATGAACGTAAGTGATTCTGGAAATATCAAGGTTTCATAAACGAAACCTGCCAAAGTTGATGATGATGATAATAATAATAATAATAATAATAATAAAACACACAAAGCTGTAGTCTGTATGTAACTAATATAATAAGACATTTAAAATACTCCATTCTATTAGTTGTTTAACCGAATTGCACTATAATGAGCTTTAGCAAGAGTTATTGATATTTTATTAAATATTTTAATTATAAATAGTCTTAAATAGGACCCAAATCTCCTTAGTTCCCTATTGACAGCTGTTAAACTTGGGTGTAAGGTCGTAGAACTCGCTAAAAGTAGAACACAATAGATTACAAAATGAACTCTTGAGTTTGGTTATATTTAAATAATATATTTATAACGAAATTAATTACGTTACACTCAAAATCTCAATACCAGAAAGAAATAGCTCTAATTCTAAAATTAGTAGACCTATTTTTGTAATGTATTCATATCCCAAACTAGGTGGAATTTTAATAAAACATTAGGATCAAATTTTGACATCCATTGAAAGTTAGTTCAGCGAGTGTATAAACAAAACTTGGGGCAATAAGGCGCTATGTCACAACAACTATAACAGTTAAATATATGTAATGGCATTCCCTTACTTCCTTACGTAGAGATGCAAGATGTATTGATTTATATAAGTTTACCAAGTTATGAAAAAATGAAGAATTATCTAGACTAATACATTATTAATATTTAGTGTTTAAAAAAATCAATATCTCAAAATTACCATTTTGTCACATAGCATCTTATTGCCCCAAATTACTTATATATATTTATGTATGCACCATAATCATTAGCGAGTACAGACGCTAGAGAGAGGGGTGAGGGGAGTAGAGCATAAGACGTGTAAACAATCCCTTCCCCCCCTCTCTATTTACACCCCCACCTCTCTCTATTGAGTGATGACGTCACAAGATCTCCCTGGGACATTGATCAAGGGTCCTTAAGGACCTGATGTATGTATTTCACTGACTATCTCTGTAACTAAATGTTGACCCTACTCCCTGCAATCTATGGACTGCCTTTGGACGCATGAATAGCACGCTGGACTCATATATCTGGGGTTATATCCCTACCATCAACTCCAAGCGAATGTTGGTTCATTTAATTAGTATCCCACCTCATCGTTTTGTTAAGTTTATATAGCAGCCTATCAGAGGAGTTGGTGATGTTGGGGTTAGCCCCCCGACTCTTACCCAAAAGACCAGGGTTTGATTTTGACAAACTTCGCTGGAAATTATTTTTTCCAAAAAATTGTTGAATCTTATTTCCATCTCACCATGCTGAGGACGGGGGAATCGAGGTTCGAATCTCGGTCGGGTGAACTGGGGGTGGTTTTTCCTAAATGGTTTTCCACTCTCCCTCCACGCAAATGCGGGTTCACTTCCTTTAATTCAACCTTCCCTATTCCTAATCCATTAGTGTAATTAGTACTTAAGCGTATAACCCGAACGGGTAGTAAGACGCGGTGCTAAATAATAATTTATCTCACGCCACTGTAAAGTACTTCCTTAAAATTCACCCCCTTAAACCTGTGTGCTTGGATTAATTGATTTGAAAATTTTAGTCCAGGGGAATCTCCTGCATCCATTATAAATATCGGTTACAAGCTTAAGGGGTACTAGTTCGATACTCGTGGAAGATTTTTATTCGCTTATTAATAAAAAATTATAACATATTAGGTTTTTAGCACTTCTTATTACCTTTTCATGGTATATGCATATCTGCTAATACACTAATGAGTTCAGGATCAGGAAGATTGAATTAAAATGAAAAGTACCCGCATTTGCGTGGAGTGAAAGTGGAAAACCCTTTTGGAAAAACCACCCTCAATACACTCGACCGGGATTTGAACCCCGATATCTCTGTCATTTGAAATTTAGTCTTATATGAGAGTTGACGCCTTAAACCATGCGGCCACTGAAGCAGATAACAAATTAATTGGTAGGTGACTATTTTGTCTCTTTTGTATTTATATCAAATACTTTTTTTAAAGGTGTCAAAACAACTGACAAATAGATCATATTATTTACTAGTTTTAGATTTTGAACGAGATTACAATACATATTTAGCTCATATTTTTTTATCTCTAAGCATAAATAAATCGCATAGTAATATTTTCGATTTCGTTGGATTCTACATGTAAGCCCACGACGTTCTTAATTTGTAAATAAGAAAGACTCTCACCGAACATAGTTTGTTTAAAGTCACTAAACATTTTTTATACTGCATTAAGATGTTTATTAACTTCACTGCCTGCCTACAGGATTTCAAACATCACTTTATGAAAAACGTAAGATACAGACCTTAAGCAGCAGAACAAAACTGAAATGAACGTGTCACATTATTTGAATTGAATACCGTGCACCTATGAGTTATGCAACCACTATGAGTGGTGCGTAGAGTGGGGTTGCGTCAAGTAGTAATGCAGGCGAGAAAGTTAAAAGCAATCATTTACATTAATTGTTTAATAAAATATTTTACTGTTAACAATATTAAAAAAAAAACACTCCAAATCTACTTATGTATATTTACAATTCACAACTGTTACTTTTTAACAGTTATAACAAATGTCGATAAAATAATGTTTTTACAAATTAATTTATGGACGCAAAAATAACGTTTGTATTTTTTTTAAAACCAGCCATCTATCATTACCTCCAACTAGAGCCTAAACTATTTTACCGATCAGGCTAAAACTTGGTATCTAGGGTTTTCATAGGGTTGCCCCGAGGAGTTTTTGGAATTGGATATCTAACCCTAAAATTGAGGGTAGTTTACTGAGGGGCAAAAAGAGAAAAGGTCGATATTTTCAAAATCGGCTCCAACGATTTTGATTAAATTTAATTTCTAAACATTTATAAATATTCCAAACAAGATGGCTTCCCTCAATATTTTGGCAAAATGACTTTAAGGTCTCCGGTCTGAAGCGTAGATTATATTTTTTTATAAAATCTCCTAAACTATTTGTGTTATGAAATTACTTATCGTTACAAATATGTAGGTCTGTTTATAATACAAATATTTAATAAGAAGCATATTTTTATAAAACCAATAACTTTCAAGCTATACGTCAATATATATATTTTTTAACTTTTCGAACACCAAAGGTAAAAGTATTGCGACCGCAAAAGAAAATTTAACCTGAAATGTTGATGGATGTCAACGTCTCAAGAGCCCCCAAACCCTAAAAAGTGGTCTTTGCAATGACGTTTGTCTGTGTGTCTGTTTAAAATTAAAATTAAGAGTAGTTTAAGAAAGGGCAAAAAGAGAACAGATCAAATTTCTCAAAATAGACTCTAACGATTTTGATTAAAATTTGTATCTAGGTGTTGATTAAGATTATAAATAAACTGGCTATTTTCATTTTACCATGAAAATGAATTTTCTTTACAGAAGCAGAAACTTCCGTATCTCCGCAATTATTTGAGATACTAAATAACTTATCATTGCAAAATTGTAGTAATATTAAAAGTAAAAACCTTTTATATGAAATATTTTTATAAATCCAACAGTTTCTGAGCTATTGGCAAATATATTAATACAATTTTGTGAGCTTTAGTTGTAAAGAGATACTACTTAACTTTTAACGCAATAATTCTCCAATGCCATAGAGTAATTAAGTATAAGTAAGTCTCTAGAAGCTTATATTGTTTTTCCTTAAACTTCTTAGGATAAATGTTTGTACAACAATGACCAATATCCATTTTAGACTCAATAGTCAATATTAACATTTTTTATTGGTCAAAATTTATAAATGAGGAATTTAATAGCAATGCGATGGCATGAAGATTTGCAACACCTAATAAATTGTCAAAAATTTTAACCATAAGTTGAAATATTAATACAAAGTGTTTACCCTTATGGACCCAACATTTATATTTTGTATCGGTCCTAACATACAAATGAGGACATTAATTCTTTAAAAACAAAATTATAAAATTTAAAACCGAAACTCAAAAATAAAAAGTTTTACATAAGTATAGTGCAATTTATGCTTGGGTTTGCTTGTGCATATTATTTCGTTTCACACATAGATCTATAATATCTATACTTTTATACTTAGGTAAATATAACTTTTTATTTGGTTTAAGAATGGTACTAAACGCACATTTTACTAAAAAATAGTTATATATCCTTACATGAACTACAGCGAGAATGGTGTTCCAATTCCGGTTGGGTGTAATAATTTTTTTTACTCTCCACGTAAATGCGGGTGTATTTCCTCTATATTTAACCCTCATCGATCCTAACACATCACCTTAATAGTTAGTAAGCGTATAATCCTAACGGGTAGTAAGACGAGGTGATAAACAAATATTTAAAATGTTTGTTTTTCTTCTATAAACAAATTTAATTAAAACTTAAAAACTTTTAAATTTGACAACTTGTTAACGCGTCTTCTCTAAATTTGTCAGATTTTAGATGTAGAGTTATGATTGTGTCACATTTAGAGTGCATTTTTTTTTACCGTGACGTGTCACTCTACTACCCTAGGGGCCGAGAGCGCTTAGTATGTGGTCAGAGGATAGATGGCTCTGATATAACCGGTGGTTGCGTCATGCAAGGACAGATCTACGTATGTGTGGGGGGGCCCTGCATAAACACATGTAAACGACAACATAGCGTGTCCGAGGACTGGTAAATATCAAACAACAGTTTGATTTAACACAAGTGTAATAACAACAGAGTAAAATGAGGTAAGTCACGGAAAGACTTCTTAAAAACTCTCATTTATACAAACCTACATTGTATTATTTGTAACAAACATGTCACTAATGTCTTTTAAGTCCATTTAATGAATATCACTTTCCATGCTGAAGCATGAGTGATATAAATATTTGACGGTCTTAGTTCATGGTTGTACTGAGTATTTTTTTTATCAACTTCATTTTTAGAAAAC
>CABFVZ010000447.1:224659-245409 GCA_902151445.1 Timema monikensis | reverse complement strand
ACCCCCCCCCCCGTCCCCCCACTTCATTTCTACACTGCAGCGCGCCCTGAACGGAAGCCAGTGCTTTGATAATTAGCTCAAGAACTTGTAAAATGATCAATGGGGACTCTCCTGATAAATCTCACGAGTGTCGGAAGGATTTTTATTTTTAGTTTAAACTTTAAGCAAATTTGTTCTTACCAATTTATTTTCATGCAGGAAGAACGTTATTTTAGGCATAAAAACAAGAAGGCACGTACAATAGAAAATGAGAGTTAATGGCTGATCGCTCGGCACTGGCGTCGTCTCACTCCAGGGCTCAATCTTAAGCTTTGACTTCGAGCACTTGTTATTATCGCTGATAGCAAAAAGGCACACCTCCCCTTTCTTCTTCTTCCTCGAGCTTACGTTCGACAATAAAGCAGTACATCTATTTAAGAGCTTTCATCATAGCAGACCCAACTCAGCTCCCGGGAGTAAAAGAGAAAAGAAAAGACCAGGATATGCCAGAAATGTGTGCAGTGCATTCGTATTTGAATGATTACTCGATATTTTGCGCGGTGACGATGGGGGTCAAAGCGACAAAGTTTCTTGTTAATAACTATAGTATGTCCCTATTATGACATAATGAAGATTTGTGTACAATACTTAGCTCAGAAGCCATTCTCAAATGATTAAAAAACGGCCTTTTCAATGCATTATTTTTTATCCTAATATCATTTTTAATAGTTCACCCTTCCTTCACCTCTGACAAGACATCTTGTGAATGTGAGGAATGTCAGGCCTCCACCGTGGTTCGGATCCCACGTTAAACTGTAGGTCCTCCAATTCATCTCACAATCAACCTACCATTACACATTAGCGTAAGTGCCTGTAACCCAAACGGGTAGTAAGACGCGGTGCTAATAATAATAATAATAATAAGTTAATATTTCAACCATGTTCAGTATTAGGAACATCTATTAACTCTTTATCTCCATTAATGTTTAATCAGAAATGATCCACGTACAATAGTGTTGGTGTAAATCTACGATTGCTAGCCGACTGTATTGGAGAATTGATTGACATATGAAGCACGCCCTTAATACCGTTGCCAGAATTTCAAGGACGGAAATAAACGACATGGCCGACGAATACGGATTGGCTAGGCTGGTTTCATATTCATGCATAACGCATAGCTAATGTCGTATTAAAGGTAGAAATAAATTATTTTCAATGATAACAATCGATATAATTATAGTGAATTGCAAACAATTACTAACTGTCATACCAATGAGAAAAAAGAACTCTATCCAATTAAATGGCCAGTATACATAACAAATGTGGAATATATTTATAAGATACGGTTGCGCGTTGGGTGCCAATTAAGATGTTCTCGTTATTTGATGAGATAATTGGTGTTTATAGACCCTTGATTGAGTGCCAATTAAAATTATGTTCTCTGTATTTGATGAGATAATTGGTGTTTATAGCGTCGTGATCGAGCGCCAATTATAGAGATATTTCTTACCCTTATGAATTAAGTAAGACCTTTAAATTAACATACGATTTATTCAGCCCATTGACCCTTGATTTGATAATAAATGATACATTTTTTTTTTGTGAAATTACGGATAATACAAGTTCCTCGTTCTGAGTACCGTGTTCTATGCTGATTTATTTAACTGCTTTTCTATATATTTTACCGGCACTGATAATTACTGTCTTTGAGATATTACTGAATTTTATATTTTATTACTAAGTTCTTGTGTATTGCTGTCCACTGTAATGGATTCATACGCACAAGCGGCTTAGATATGAGCTACCCCTTGCCTCCAGGTAAAAACCAAATAATAGAAATTCCTGGCGACAGGTTGTTATCCCTTCGCTACGGCTTTGGTGGTGACTGGTAGATATGACGATGATGGTGACGTTGTGTTCAGACACATGTGGGCTTTGCCGGAACGGTGGGTGTAGACCATCCCGTGGAATCACCGGTGACAAGGACAAGCAGATGGGAAACGTGGAGAGGTAAAAGGAAGGAGTTCCGGCAACGTGAGTCACGGTGGGAGGTAGGATAGAGTCCCGGTAACGTGAGTCGCGGTGGGAGGTAGGATAGAGTCCCGGCAACGTGAGTCACGGTGGGAGGTAGGATGGAGTCCCGGCAACTTGAGTCGCGGTGGGAGGTAGGATAGAGTCCCGGTAACGTGAGTCGTGGTGGGAGGTAGGATAGAGTCCCGGTAACGTGAGTCGCGGTGGGAGGTAGGATAGAGTACCGGTAACGTGAGTCGCGGTTGGAGGAAGGAAAGAGTCCCGGCAACTTGAGTCGCGGTGGGAGGTAGGATGGAGTCCCGGCAACGTGAGTCGCGGTGGGAGGTAGGATGGAGTCCCGGCAACGTGAGTCACGGTGGGAGGTAGGATGGAGTCCCGGCAACACGGGTGTCACGATGGGTTGTAATATTGAGTCCCGGCAACGTCAGTCATGGAGAGAGATAAAGGATGACGTCGGAAGGAGTTAAAACCAAATTGCTCTTTACAAACATGACAATTTATTAGCTCTTTCAAACAGGTGGGACATCCGGGTTGGGTAACCACTCTCCAACTGGCCTCTGACCGAGGAACTACCGTGTTAAATACCCTACAATGTTGCTTGGTCTTGTCCAATGGGGAAAACAGTGGCTTCCCATTGGCGTGGGAAAACGTGAAGTATAGTGGCCACCAAGCGAACCAATAGAAAGAGGAATTCTCATAAGCGCTGAGTACAGTGGGGAACTCGTCACGTACGGCTTAGAGAACATGGACTGTGGAGTGGTTCAGACAGTATAGGGGGTGAGTGGCGTGGCCTGTGCAAGTGTGGAGGAAAGATACAAGGGCTGACTGAGCAGTGAGGCACAACAAGGTGTTGTGAAGGCTAGCTTCCTATTGAGTAGAGGGAGCTAGCATCACTTAATTTTTGTCAAACACTACGGAGTTGATTTTTGAAAGAAAACATAAGTTTTATGGTGTACTCTATTGACAATAATTTTGAAAATCACGTGACTCTCCATAGATTAAGTCTTAAAAGGATATATACATACAGTTTATAGAAGAAAATACCTTCATCCACGCCTTTTTAAATATATGAGAGGGGTCCAATACAGTGTCATAACAATATTATATTCATGTTTGGAATGCCTTGTGATAGCCATACTTGTTTGTTATTGATGAGTTTTCTTTGTTTTAACGTCAATAGCTACGATTGTAAATGGATTAAAAATAAAGGAGAAATATTAAAATTTTGGATTCTGTTACCAAGGAGTAGATCTACCATAATATTCATTATAGTGTTATTATTATTATTATTATTATTAGATGGTCTGTATTTCATCAGGTTCACTCACTTTTTCAGTAAACTTAGACCGTCAATTCCTCCTTCAGCTCCCATAATTTTCTTCTTTCCTTCAATCATCCAACATTTGAATACTTCTTCTTCCTAAGCTCATATTCCTCACAAGTTTTACTTCTATGACGCCAAAAAGAAGACATCTCCTCTTAAGGATGTGTCCGATCCAGTTTACTTTGTATCGAAGAATTAAATCCAAAATGGTTCTCTTCTCACTCACTCTTCTTAGGACTTTTTAATTTGTCACCCTATCTGTCATAACCAAACACAAATAAAATCTGATTTAATATTCCAGGCAACGGTTAAATTACGGTAGGTTAATTTTATTTTTCAAAATAAACAGTTTAATGAACATTGTTTATCGAGTGAACCCTTAAGGTGGAGTGCTAGTGAGCGCGAGTTTATGGAAGTATGTTTGCAGTTTTTATAACACAACAATATTTTGGCCAAAATAAATAAAAAAAATCTTCTGTAGAATCATAGAGTTTAGTTTTCTGCACATGCTAATCTCAACAGTTGTTGAATATCTGTTATGAGCATGGCGGCATTTAGTGACAAACGTTTCTCTTTATTTAAAAAATTTGTCACCAAATGCTGCCATGCTCATGACAGATATTCAACAACTGTTGAGATTAGCATGTGCATAAAACTAAACTCTATGATTCTATAGAAGAAATAATTGATTTATTTTGGCCAACAAATGTTTGTTTTTAAAAACTGCAAAATTAATGCACTAAACTCGCGCTTACTAGCACCCCGCCTTAAGCGAAGTATTTTTAAAGACTTTATCAAGTAGAGTAAAGAGGCTAGATTTTTTTATTATGAATAAATAAATCATCTCTTTTTGTAAGACTTTAATAATTTCGTTTCATTACAAACTACTGTGGTTTGATCGTAAACTATGCACTAATCATTATTAGTTATAGTGTATGCATGAATATAAACCTGTCTAAGGTTAAAAATGGGTTTAACTTAGGGGGTAAGAATGAGGAAGGATATTTACCGACACGGACGTAGAGAAGGGATGGGTAAAATCATAAATTGCACGCTACAAACTACCCCTAATACATCTTATGTGGGGTTACGCGCATCTTGGAACTACGTTACGCTGTATGGGTAGTGGTTTATTGAACCTACGTCCTAATGTGGCGCTATAAATTTTTTTGTAACTTGGGCCTGCGTTCTACTGTAAGTTAATGGAATATTTCTTACGTTCGTATGTGGGGTTATTTGCACCTTGCACCTCTGTTACACTGAGAGTTAATGGCATCTTTCGTACGTTCTTATGTGGGATTATTTGCACCTTGGACCTCTGTTACACTGAGAGTTAATGGCATCTTACCTACGTTCTTATGTGGGATTATTTGCACCTTGGACCTCTGTTACACTGAGAGTTAATGGCATATTTCTTACGTTCCTATGTGGACTTATTTGCACCTTGGACCTCTGTTATACTGAGAGTTAATGGCATATTTCTTACGTTCTTACGTTCTTATGTGGGGTTATTTGCACCTTGGACCTCTGTTACACTGAGAGTTAGTGGCATCTTACCTACGTCCCTACGTGTGGCAACCCACACCTTGGACTTACTATCTTCACTATTTCCACTGTTCCAGGTGTTGACGAACCTGCAGAAACTGTACGGTGGGACGTACACTGAACAGAACCTGCTCCTGAGTGGGACGCACACTCATTCCGCCCCAGGGGGGTTCATGATGGACCTGCTCTACGACATATCGATCCTGGGGTTCCTTCAGGAGACATTCGACGCCTACGTGGATGGTATTACCATGGTATATTAACCTCATCAACGGCCATCGGCCTCAAGCACGTTACAGTTACACGGATACCTTAACTTCCTAACGGGGGTTTTGGAAACTCTTAAGAGGGTTAGGAGGGGGTGTTAATAACGATAAACCATTACATTAAATTTTTATTTTATTTTATGTATTTAACGTGCACTTTCTGAACCGACTGATTATATCAGCACACGACTTATAAACTAACTTAAAGAACAAACACAACATCCAACCCGCTGTCCGTTAATTCATCACTATGAAAGGGCGACTTCCTTTTTACCTTTAATACATTATTTTAGAACGCTGGGAGTTGAACCCGGGACCCCAAACTCAGCAGGCAGACACACTACCGACTGAGCAAAGGTAACGGAACTGAGTAGAATTGATTCTAAACTTAGTTTTATAACACAAATGTTTACCCTAATTTATAAGAATGGTCGGTTCACTCCCTCTTAAGTGGTCACGTGATCTCAAGAAGAGGTTTTCAAACTGTGGTCCACGACCTGTCCTGTGGCGGTGCGTGAACAAAATATATATTTATAATGGATTTTTTCACTTAGAAAAAAAAAAAAAAAACTATTGACAGTTTGTTTAGACATCTGCTTATTTTTTCCACTATTGTCTGACTAAACATCTAGGATGTGGTAGGTTGAATTAATTTGAAGTTGTGGAATTGGATTATTTGATCTTGTCGAATGGGCTCGTTTGAAATTGTGGGATAAAATATTATTAAGTTGTGGAATTAAGTAGTTTTTAGTTGTGGGATTAAATAATTTAAAGTTGTAGAATTGAGTAATTTGAAGTTATGCTTCTAAAATGTCCACAATAAACTCTCGAACGCTCTCGAAGGTGACGTGATCTTGTGTTGTTTTCTCTGACCACCCCGTAGAGTGTCCGTCGGGCCCACGAGAACACGAGGAGAGGCCGCATATTCATCAACATGGGCGAGGTGGAGGGGGCCAACATTAACAGGAGCCCCATGGCCTACGAGAACAATCCAGAGACGGAGCGACGGAAGTACGTACACACCGGTACACAAAACAATAGATCCCCTCTGGCTGGAGTGTGGTGACGGCGTGCTTGGATACTTTGACTCGTGAGGGGACAGGGGGGAGGACAAGGGGGAAGAGAAGGAGGGTTATGGAAAGGTGGAATAAGGGGGAATGAGGGGAGAGGAAGGGAAAATGGTGAGTTAAGAAGGAGGGACCAAGGGAGATGAAGGGGAATGGAGAGATTGGGAATGATAGAGAATAGTGAAGGAGGGTGAGGAGGAAGGAGAGGATGAAAGAGGGAAGAAGGGTGAAGAAAGAGGAACTAGGTGGAGGGGAAAGGAGGGACTGGCGTGGCATGGGGGAAAGGGGAATGGGGAAGGAGGGAGGAAATAAGGAAATGAAAGGGGAAGAGAAAAGGAGTAAGAGAGGGTGAAGTAAGGATTGAGAGGGAACGAGGGGATGTTAAGGGGAAAGAAGGGGGGAGTCCAGAGGAGAGAAGCAGGGGGAAGAAAGGGGAAAGAGGCGAAAAAAAGGGGTATGGATGGGTAAGGGAGAGGAAAGGACTGAGGAGCAAGCAGGGGGCAGAGGGGATAAGTGAAGGAATGATTCTAGAAGCTATTGGAAGAGGTTTTATTCGCGTGTTTTTCAACAATATGGATCATTGTTACGCCTTTTTCTGATTATTTAAAAACCCGCAGAGCTTGGCGAGGTCATAACTAAACGGGTCACGGTTTGGACCACACGTGTGGGCCCACGGATTACGGTGTCAGTCCCGTCTGGTATGATTTTTTGAGGACGGGGAGGTTGAGCTTCGAATACTGGCTTGGTAAAGTTAGTTTTTTAAAAAATGTTCTTATCGGTTTCTTTATCTATTTATCTACAAGCAAATGCGAGCACATTTTTTCTATATTTCAAGTTTCCTCATCCCTATTCCCATTACTGTAAATTAGCGGGTAGTCTTGGTATGGGTGGTTGGTCTCGATGTAAAATAATATCCCTTGCTGGTGTAGAGGTAGGCCCCAAAGATAGCTTATGTTTATAAAATGTAGTTAGAATTCAAAGGAAATGTACAAAAACATATAATAATATCACTCACTCGGGATTCGAGCTACAACCTCTGCCATGATAGGCATACCAAACCAGACAAGTGTTGACGCTTTACACAGGGTATGGGTCTATTTATAGCCAGAAGTGACCAACCAACTTGTACAGTCCCCTTCCTGTGAATTACAACAAACTCTGCATGGCTTTAGAAAATAGAAGCATTACCAACTTTATATTTCATGGATTTGTCTGGTAAATGAATAGGTTTGTTACCAATTGATCTAACAATGGTTGTAGCTCATTTTACAGACAGAAATTTTGGATGGAATTAACTTTTGCTGTCAAAGTGATGCGTACATTATGTGTACAACTGTATATATTGTATTCAACTCGATGAAGTTTCAACATGTTGACATTTTATGGAGGAAGATATGAATATCTGTTTTAATTATTTTTTAAGAATAGTTTAAATATTGTGGGTCAGCGTTACTACTAGTAACATGTTTTAAATATAGGTGGCCATAGATAAGCTAAATATAATATTATCAATACTAGCACAGCGGGTTATACGCACTTATGCTAATGTGTAAAGGTAGAGTGATTGTGAGATGAAATGGAGGACCTACAGTTTAACGTGGGATCCGAACCACGGTGGAGGCCTGTCACTCCACACATTCACAAGTTGTGATTAATACACGTCTTGTCAGAGGTTGAAGTAAGGGTTTGGGCAGTCAGATAAATGTGTGCTGGGACAGAGGATTGAACCCCGGACCCCAACACAGAAGTTCGATACCTTACTTCTAGACCACCAGGTCACCTAGCTAAATATACTGAACACAAAATCTATTGCACTTTATTTTTCTAGCACCACGTCTTACTACCCGTTCAGGTTATACGCTTTAAGTACTAATTACGCTAATGTGCTAGGAATCGGGAAGGTTGAATTTAGATGTAGTGAACCAGCATTTGCATGGAGGGAGAGTGGAAAACTATTTAGGGAAAACCAACACCAGTTCACTTGATCGATATTCGAACCTCGATCTCCCCATCCCCGGCAGTCTAGTTCAACACGAAACTAGTGCGTTAGCTAACTACGCCACCGAGGCGGTTTATTGGTTTATTGCACATTGGTTTTCTCTAAGTTATGGGTGCTATATGGGAGATAGCCAACATTTTGGTGAAAACAACAACACAAAATATCCAATAACTTGTTAATTAATGCGGGATTTCTAATCATCTACGACGCGTCTTAGTTCTAACATGTAGCAAGCACTCTTAAGGTAATACAAGTTAGTACATGTGTTGATATGATATTTAGCTAGGTGACCTGGTGGTCTAGGGGTAAGGTGTCGAACTTCTGTGCTTGGGGTCCGGGGTTCAATCCTTGTTCCCGGCACAGTATTTATCTGATTACCAAACCCTTCCTTCACCTCTGACAAGACGTGTATTAATCACAACTTGTGAATATGGGGAATGCCAGGCCTCCACTGTGGTTCGGATCCCACGTCCTCCATTTCATCTCACAACCACACTACCATTACACGTTAGTGTAAGTGCGTACAACCCGAACGGGTAGTAAGACGTGATGCTAATAATAATAATGATATGATATTTGAAAAGATCACCCGATTTAATAAAAATGATTGTTGAATGTATAAATTCTGTTTAGTCACAAATTGTAAAAGTAGTTTTGATAAAATCTACCTATTTGATTTCAATAAAATTGTATCTTTAACAGCCCGCTTCGGTGACCACATGGTCTAGCGTGCTACTCCCGCAGTAGACTAGACCACCAATTACGGGGAGGGTGAGGTTCGAATCTCGTTCGGTAGTTTTACAAAATGTATTATTATTATTATTATTATTTAGCACCGCGTCTTACTATCCGTTCGGGTTATACGCTTAAGTACTAATTACACTAATGGATTAGTAATGGAGAAGGTTGAATTAAAGGAAGTGAACCCGCATTTGCGTTGAGGGAGAGTGGAAAACCATTTAGGAACAACCACCCNCCCCCCCCCCAGTTCACCCGACCGAGATTCGAACCTCGATCTCCCCATCCTCAGCAGTCGGGCTCAACATGACAAGAGGCATTAGCCAACTACGCCACAGAGGCGGGTTTTACAAAATGGTTTTACTCTCTTTCTCCATGTAAATACAGTTACACTTCCTGTAAATATAGCTCTCCTCATACCTAAAACCATTAGCGTAGTCAGTACATAAGCGTATAGCCCGAACGGGTATTAAGATGCGGCTATAAAATAATACAATCTTTACCAGGAAGTGTTAATAGACGTGGTCTTTCGGTCTATGGTCTTTCAGATACGCCAGCAATGTAGACAAGACTCTGGTCCAGTTGAGGTTCGATAGTATGGAGGGACAGCCGCTAGGAGCACTGCATTGGTTCGCGGTACATCCCACCAGCATGAATAACACCAACGTCTTCATCTCAAGTGACAACGTGGGTTTGGCCTCGTTGCTGTTTGAACAACGCGTCGATCCCGGCTCGTTGCCAGGCAAGGTAACTCATGTCACCAACTGTTGTCACTTTGCCGAGGGGTGTCACAAGACAAGGTATACACCGGACCCTCGGGCTTAAGAGCGTTCATCATAGCACGCCCAACAGCTCCCGTCTCACATGTGTATGCGCGCGCGAGGTAAGGGAATAAAAGGTTAAAGATCTACAATATACCAGAAATGTGTGCAGTACATTAGTATTTGAACGATTACTCGATATTTTCCGTGGTGACGATGGGGGACAAAGAGACAAAGTTTCTTGTTAATAACTACAATACTTCCCTATTAGGACGGAATAAATATTTGTGCACAATACTTAGCTGTGAAGCCATTTTAAATGTTCAAAAACGGCCTTTTTAAACGAAGTTTTAATCCAAATATAATTTTTAATATTTCAACAATGTTCTGTATTAGGAACTTGTATTAACTCTTTATATATATTAATGTTTAATTAGAAATGATCCATGTATAATAATGTTCGTGTAAATTTACGGTTTCCAGCCGACTGTAGTGTGATGCAAGCTCTTAACGGAAGTTTTGCTGTGCTCCTTGAGCAGGGTTGAGTTAATCAACACTGGGGTTCGCTAGTGTCAATGCTCAGTGATTAAAAACACTTACAAATGCACAGGTTTTTAAACAACTCCCTTTTAACACGTTCGTAAAGAAGGGACCATAATAATAATAATAATAATAATGTGCAGTATGAGTAAGCTTTTTGCAAGGCAGGATTATGTTAATAAGAGTTGGGTCGCTACCTAAACCTAGCTTTGTAGTAACCGGCTGATTGCCACGATATGGATATTTGTCTACTTCTGTCTAGTGAAACCATGTTTAAAATGAGTTTTTTTTTTTTTTAAGTTGCCTCGACAACCATCAATGCCCGTGTTGAAGACTTGAGCTCTCCTATTGAGCGTAGCCCCACATTAACCTGGAGGCTGTGAGTCTGGTGTGGACCTTGTCTGTGGACTAGGTTAACATTCATAAAGGACGCATAGCTAATAATGAACCACCGCTTCGGTGTATGAATGTTCTAAAGAAGGGGTCGGCAGCATTTTTGGTTTTCGATCAACTTAAAGACTTACAATTTCTCTATTTTACTTTTCCTTTATTTTCCCCCTTTACATATTTGTTTTATTTTCTAAAAATCAATCTTTTTCAAATGTTTATGTGTCCCCCTCCCCCCTTTCTAGAAGTAAATATAGAATAGATAAAATGTATATTTTCACATTAACTATTTAATTTTCCTTTAACATTACCAATTATGACCGATCAAGGTTTTTGGGTTACTCTCAAATATTAACTTACTTAACACCACGTATTACTACCCATTCGGGTTATACTCTTAAGTACTAACTACGCCAACGGGCTAGGAATAGGAAAAGTTTGATATTGAGGAAGTGAACCCGCATTTGCGTGGAGGGAGAGTGGAAAACCATTTATGGAAAACCACCCCCCCAGTTCACCCGACCGAGATCCGAACCTTGATCTTATCGTACTCGATAGTTTAGCTTAACACGAAACTAGTGCGTCAGATAACTACGCCACCGAGGTGGATCACTCGAATATTGTCTGCAAGATTAGAAAGCTTCACGTGTTCGAACGGTTGCTGATCCCTGGTCTAAGGGGTAACTTTCACCATGGACTACCCAGTTTTTTGGCTCATTAGAGGGGTGGTAAATTGGAAAGGGGGCGTTTGGATTTTATGGATACTTCAGCAATAATTTTATGTTAATAATAATAAGGTAACCAAAATATTAAAGAAGGTTCTTACATTTATTTTAATATTTATGTCCTGTAATTTTGACAGTACGTTTAATTACTAATGTTTAGTAATATTTAACATAGCTTATGTTTTACCGTGTATTTTATTAATAAGAATTATAGCCCGTTTAGGTGGCCGCATGGTCTAACCCGCTACTATCAATGACGGGGATATCGAGGTTCGAATCTCGGTCGGGTGTACTGAGGGTGGTTCCTAAATGTTTTTACACACTCCCTACATGCAAATGAGGGCACACACTCTCTACACAATCTTCCTAAATCCCTAAAAAAAATAGTGCAATTTGTTCATTAACGTATAACCTGAATGGTTAGTAAGACGTGGTGATTTAAAAAAATAAACTGATAATAAATAGTGCATAGCGCACAGTGCACAATACATAAAACATATAGAGGTGGACACAATGAAATGCAATTATTTGAGTCTAATCTAAATCGATTGTTTATTTTCTATTTCTAAAATTAATTCTACCTATTTGCTCTATTTTACAAACTCTCTAAATATACTCCATATAAGGTTTCACTTGAAACAAAACCTCCTTCATTAAATTACGTATTTTAATACCAAATTTAAATAGTTTCGCCGCGTAATTAAGTTAGAATTCTTTCCTTCCCTCTTTTGTTTTTTCAACCATGTTTACAATCGTGGTTATTAACTCTCAAACTAAGGAATTTTGATAATAACAAACGAGTATGGCTGCCACAAGAGAAATTTAAAACCTGAACAGAATATATTGATTCTTGCCTGCTCTGTATTCTCGCCTTTAATTGGCTAGAATTTCTCACATTTTCATTGGCTGATATGTCTGAGGTCCAAGAGTCGTATATACTGAAGTTTTTACATTATGTATACAAGTTTATATTGTCTTCACAGAGACTATTTGTATTTTATTCGAAGCAATGTTTTATTTTGTTCCTTTCAACGGTTTGTATTTTCTCCATAACAACAGTTTGTATTTTTAAGCCCTAATCATGGTTTGTATTTTATTCCTAGCAACAGTTTGTATTTTATCCCTAATCATGGTTTGTATTTTATTCCTAGCAACAGTTTGTATTTTATCCCTATTGGGGGTTTGTATTTTATCCCTAGCAACAGTTTGTATTTTATCCCTATTGGTGATTTGTATTTTCTCTCTAACAACAGTTTGTATTTTATCCCTATTGGGGGTTTGTATTTTATCCCTAGCAACAGTTTGTATTTTAGCCTTATTCACGGTTTGTATTTTATCCCTAGCAACAGTTTGTATTAATATTTGTCACGGTCTTGTCTTATAGGGCTCCTTCGTGGCCGGGTTCGCGTCCAGCAACCTGGGAGACGTGTCCCCCAACACGAGGGGTCCCAGGTGCGAGAAGAGTGGGCTGGAGTGTGATGTCAGCTCGAGCACTTGCTCACGTAACGAACCATGCTTCTCTTCCGGTCCGGGGGAAGATATGTTCTCCAGCACTCGGATCATCGCAGAGAAGCTTCTGGACAAGGCGCTGGTAAGTGTTGAGCTTCTCTAGAGCTCTACTTGCTGCGCTGGTAAGTGCTGAGCTTCCCTATAGCTCTACTTGCTGCGCTGGTAAGTGTTGAGCTTCCCTATAGCTCTACTCACAGCGCTGGTAAGTGTTGAGCTTCTCTCGAGCCCTACTCGCAGCGCTGGTAAGTGTTGAGCTTCCCTCGAGCCCTACTCGCAGCGCTGGTAAGTGTTGAGCTTCCCTATAGCTCTACTTGCTGCGCTAGTAAGTGTTGAGCCTCCCTATAGCTCTACTTGCTGCGCTGGTAAGTGCTGAGCTTCCCTATAGCTCTACTCGCTGCGCTGGTAAGTGTTGAGCTTCCCTATAGCTCTACTCGCAGCGCTGGTAAGTGTTGAGCTTCTCTCGAGCCCTACTTGCTGCGCTAGTAAATGTTGAGGTTCTCTCGAACCCTACTCGCAGCGCTGGTAAGTGTTGAGCTTCCCTATAGCTCTACTCGCAGCGCTGGTAAGTGTTGAGCTTCTCTCGAGCCCTACTTGCTGCGCTAGTAAATGTTGAGGTTCTCTCGAACCCTACTCGCAGCGCTGGTAAGTGTTGAGCTTCCCTATAGCTCTACTCGCAGCGCTGGTAAGTGTTGAGCTTCTCTCGAGCCCTACTTGCTGCGCTAGTAAATGTTGAGGTTCTCTCGAACCCTACTCGCAGCGCTGGTAAGTGTTGAGCTTCCCTATAGCTCTACTCGCAGCGCTGGTAAGTGTTGAGCTTCTCTCGAGCCCTACTTGCTGCGCTAGTAAATGTTGAGGTTCTCTCGAACCCTACTCGCAGCGCTGGTAAGTGTTGAGCTTCCCTATAGCTCTACTTGCTGCGCTAGTAAGTGTTGAGCCTCCCTATAGCTCTACTTGCTGCGCTGGTAAGTGCTGAGCTTCCCTATAGCTCTACTTGCTGCGCTAGTAAGTGTTGAGCTTCCCTATAGCTCTACTCGCAGCGCTGGTAAGTGTTGAGCTTCTCTCGAGCCCTACTCGCTGCGCTAGTAAATGTTGAGGTTCTCTCGAACCCTACTCGCAGCGCTGGTAAGTGTTGAGCTTCCCTATAGCTCTACTCGCAGCGCTGGTAAGTGTTGAGCTTCTCTCGAGCCCTACTTGCTGCGCTAGTAAATGTTGAGGTTCTCTCGAACCCTACTCGCAGCGCTGGTAAGTGTTGAGCTTCCCTATAGCTCTACTCGCAGCGCTGGTAAGTGTTGAGCTTCTCTCGAGCCCTACTCGCAGCGCTAGTGATTTTTGATTTTTCCTTGAGTGTTAAAGGCAGCGCTAGTATAAAAGGTAATAAGGCTTGAAATATGTATTTTTTAACGAGGAAATTTGAAACTAATATTTTTAATATACAGAAGATGATTATATGTCAACTTAACTCTATTTGTATTGTTTATGCTCTGGAAATGGGAGGCTTCGGTTCTGTTCCTGTAAGAACACAACACTTATCTTTGTGAACTGTACTTTTCCTCTTTAACAATGCGATGAATTAGTTGTTTGGGGTATGGTGGTTGTGTCTGTATTGGAATCAGGCTAAGATAAGATACAATTAAAGTGCATTAGAAATATAAATAAATATAGGGTTACACCTGTAAAATACCCAAATATGACTTAACCTAAAACATAATATTTAATACCTAATACATGACCGATCTTAGACTCAGGGGTTTTTAAACTGGGTGATAGGATTACCTACCTTGTAAAAATAAACTGATTTGATAAAGTGTTAATTGTAGCATACCTCGATATGTTTACTTTTATCCTTCACTCTTTACTTCGCTCTCACTAGATCTCTCTATCTATCTCTTGGTCTGTATAACTATCTGTCTATCTACCTATCTGTCTTTCTATCTACCTATACATCTATCTGTCTGTCTATCTATCAAACTGCCCGCCTAACTAAATCTATCTATCTAGTTCAATATATATATCTATCTATCTGGTTCAATCTATTTGTCTGGCTATATATCAATCTGTTTGTCTATCTATCCATCTGTGTCTATCTATCTATATATCCAGCTGTTTGTCTATCTATCTAACTGTTTACTTATCCATCTATCTGTATGTCTGTTTACTTAACTATCTGTCTGTCTACCTATCTAACTGTATACATATATATATATAATATCTATATCTGTCTGTTTACCTACCTATCTATACAACTGCCTGCCTAACTGTATCTATCTCTGTATCTATATATATATATATATATCTGTATGTGTTCCCCGACTGTGTCAGGAGCTGTTTAACGACAGAGAGAGCTCTCATGAGATCAAAGGCCCAGTGAAGGTTATACACCAATATGTGGACATGCCTCAAGCTGTGGCCTCTGTTTACGACCCTCAAACGAGAACCTTCAAGAATGTGAGTGCCTAAAGTATAGTAAGTTCTGTACAAGTTTCCTCAAAAGACTACCTCGGTAGCTTAGGTGGACGATATGTCTCGAAACGGATATCGAATCAATGCCGAGATTTCTGTAATCAGACTTAATACGGCTCTATTGCGAGAACCAAAATAAAAACTCCAAAGAACAGCTCAATTCTGGATTCCATATTTCCTTACCGTCCTCTCAAGGGCTGATGTACACGGCACATTTATTCGCTCTCGATGAATATCTTGTGTTCTTCAGGTGAGTGGGTGTCTGCCGGCTATGGGGTACAGTTTCGCTGCCGGGACCACAGACGGTCCGGGGGCCTTCACCTTCAAACAGGCCACCAAGACCACTAACCCCTTCTGGAACGTCGTGAGAAATTTCCTCGCTGCGCCGAGGTTGGAAGACGAGGAATGCCAGGGATCCAAACCCATCCTGTTGGAGACTGGTCGGGTATGTGTTCGGGTATCTAAAAGGGACTTATCATAGCGAGGGAATGGTAGCAGAGTATACCCATGTTAAATACATTATTTGTAAATACCACTTCTCTCTAGAGTACATTGGGATTCATGCTTGTTTAAAGAAGATTCACAATCCATATCTGTTGTCACAGTGACTATCTGTGTTTATTATAAGCAGCCTAGCCTAAGTCCCTGCACCCCTGACAGTTGGTGTCGACGCAACTTGCCCTACTAAAGGACGTAGCTGTTGGTCTAACTATCAGGGAGGTTTCTCAGGGCTTTTTATCTGCAGCCAACGCTCCAATAACCCTGGTTGCTGGTGTCAGCGCAACTTATGATACAGAAGGACGTGACTGGTGGCCAAGCTATCAGGGGAAATATTCGATATGTTTTGTTATTTGCAGCTCAAGTTCCCCTACTCCTGGCAACCCAGCATAGTGTCGACGCAACTCGCCGTACTCGGTGACGTGGCGATCGCCTGCGTGCCAGGGGAGTTCACCACGATGGCTGGCCGCAGGTTGAGAGATGGCGTGAGTGAGGCGTTCACCCAGAAAGGGTGGGAGAAGGTGCACCACGTGGTGGTGGCCGGTCTGTGCAACACTTACTCCAGCTACATCACCACCAAGGAGGAATATGACGTCAGTAAAACATACCTTTACGTCAACTGTGACCAAATATAGTACGAGCTCAAACTCGTTTTACTTCTTTAAACACCAGTGTAGGTTAGTGATGATGTTAAACACGTGACCTAAAACAGATAATTAAGATTATTTTAGCTTAAGTCAAGAGGTTTTATGCAACATCCCTTCTGTTTGAGACTAGCTTGCAAATAAATGCACTTACGTCCACGCTTCAAAGAAAGCGATAAGAAAATCCAGAGTAGTAGGCGATGCTGATGCATTAGGTGATAGTCTTGTTGCTGAATGCACTATAGTAATAATTGTTCGCGCTACAAATATCCAGTGTCTTATGTTTCAAAGAGAGAGGTTTGTTCTTCCTGCATCCAGGTTCAAAGGTACGAGGGAGCTTCTACAATTTATGGACCTCACACACTTCAGATCTACCTGCAGCAGTATGAGAGACTTGCGGAAGCCATCGCTACTGTAAGCCAAAGATTAAAATATGAGCACACTTTATTGACTTTAACAAAAAATATTAAAACAATTGGGGTGAGACGGAGTCTTTAAGACGTCTGGTTTAAGCTGTATTTCCTATATAAGTTAGTTGTTATCTTTGGAGTGATACCAACTAATAATCTCTAGACCTGTGTTGTAGTTAAGACTCACCTGGTAGAGAGGAAGGGTGGAAAAGAAGGATGTTTAAATGAGGGAGGAGAAAGGAAAGATGAAGAGTTGGGCAAATGTAAGTAGGGAGAAGTGAAGAAGAGTAGAGAAATAAAAGGAGGAAAAGGGAATAAGTGAAAGTTAAAGTGTTAAGGGAGGGTATAATGAAAGGGAATGGGGTAAAGTATAGAGAAGAGGCCTAATGCGAAGGAATAAGATAAATGGTTGGGAGGATATATTAATAAAAAGAATGGGAAAGTGTGAATCTAGGGAGGGGGATATCGCAAGCCCTGTCTCCTGTTTCCAGGGTTCAGCCGTGGATCCTGGCCCGGACCCGCCAATATTCACCAAGAGGCTCCTTTCTTTCATCACCCCCGTCCTCTTCGACAACCCCAAGTTCCGGTACGACTACGGGGACGTGCTCCTCCACCCACCCCCACAGGCGACACCGGGGGACAAGGTCATGGCCAGATTCGTGAGTAACTTTCTAAACAGGATGTTAGAACTACAGTACAATGATCTTCCTCCGGGGGACAAGGTCATGGCCTGATGTGTGAGTAACTTTCTAAACAGGATGTTAGAACTACAGTACAAGATCTTCCTCCAGACTCCACTTGCCATAGGTACAGTTCAATTTTCATAGGAAGGGTCTTTTATAAATGATCTTGCGGTCTCGGGGAGGTCGGAGAACGAACCCCGGCTGTGTGTATGAGTGTGTTTATTTCGCTGGATGTTTTTTTAACCTTCCTCCATGCAAATTCTGGTGGATTTAATCTAAATTATACCTTTCTCCAGTTCACCATGTTAGTGTAAATTTCAATAGGAAGAACTTTATCTGACATCTAGTAGAGTTACTAGATCTACTTTCACATATTCATACGTCAACTCTTATAATATGCAGCTGTCAATTTTGATAGATAATATCAATACCTATAAAATAACTATAATAATACATTAAAATATTATTTAAATAAAACACGACACGGGATTCAAATCCGGGACCTTTGGCTCATTATGCCAATGCTCTAACCACTGAGCTATCCAAGAGTCATCCGGATGACCAGGGTCATTATTCGCTCATATTTTAGGGCAGAGTCTATGATGGATGTGTGTAAATTGTCAGGTAAAGATGAGTGATCAATTAAGATCCTGAGCTATCAGATAAACTAACCAGCCTCGACTTGGGAGGACTTTATGCTGACAATAGTATAGCTATAGCTCATGTTTAGAGCATTGGCCTACTAAGGCAGAAGTCACGGGTTCGATTCCAGTGTTATATCATTTTACAATTTAAAGGATACGATACGGTATTTAGATGTGGCTATGACTGTAATTATCATTATTTAATATAGTAAAATTGTCTCAATGTTGACCGTAAAAAAAATTACGTTTTTAAATTTTCTAAATGGCTCTTTGTATGAAAATCGTACTGAATATTATATTTATATTTGGGTGCACATTTAGCTTGACGTGTGTCTTCTACCGACCCTGTGTCTGTTACTATACTTGTGTCTGTGCAGGTGTCTGGACACCCTCGTAACAATCCCAGACACGGAGACACGTTCCTCTCCATCGAGAAATGGACCAGCAACGGAACCTGGGCTGTAGTCGCAACAGACGCCAACTGGGAGACCAGGTACCTCTACGTACCCCCTTCCCCCTTCCACATTCATCCCCTATCCGATTATTCTTGGGGAGGGGAGGAAGGGATTATATTAAAAATGAGTATCGGATGAGAACTCAGGATGGAAATATTTTAGTTCTTTCAGTACTCACAAGATGGCAGATATCACAGAAAAGGGTACAAAAATAGCCTTGCTTTGATGAGTGAATGGACTAAGGCGTCACTCGCAATAGACACGGCTGCCGATGATGAGTAAGATCGAAGTTTGAATCTCAGCCAGGTCTATCGGGGGTGGTTTTTCAGAAATTGTTTCCACTCTCTATATTTCCACAAAAATGCGGGTACACTTCCACTAAATATAACCTTCATAATCCCTAAAACTATTTTAGTAATTAGTACATAAGCGTGTAGCCTGAACGGGTAGTAAGACCCGGTGCTAAAAACATTGTCAGTAGCCTTGTGTTGTTCGGTTTTAGGTTCAAGTGGATCCGAACCCACAAGACTCTGGGGACTAGTGAGGTCCTCATCACGTGGCAGATACCCCCGGACGTGGTCCCAGGGGACTATCGCATCGGACACTTCGGGGACTATAAATATATCTTCGGGGGAGTGTACCCTTACAGCGGCTTCACCAGAACCTTCAAGGCAAGTTGTGGACCAGCCGGTACCTCAAGTCGGGGTTCAACTCCCAGTGAGGGATACTTGGGGAAGTAGGTAGGGGGGGGGGGAGGTTGTACAAATGCTTGCTGGATAGTCGACTTTAATCCTGTTTCTTTGAATTGTATGGTTAAAATAAATCTTAGTGATGGTATTATTCCCCTTCCTAATACTGTTCATTTGGATTATATTATTTAAAATCTCTCAAAGTATTGGAATTATTCCTTATATATTTTAAATCACTAATACCTAAACATATTTATCCTTATAATCCTGCTCCCTTTAATTAAGACTGAATTATTAACCCTCCTTATCTTATCCCCTTATCTTATATAGTTTATATTATATCATATACATATCTCCAAACACCTATTGACATCTCAGAAATAAGATGTAAACTAGCGTTCATCCTGAAAGTCTTCTACAGACTAGATTTTAAAAAAGGGCTTTGTATGCCCAACAAAATTCGAAATTCAAATAATTTTCCATTCATCTAGATCTGATAGTAATTATTTCCACACATCAAAGCTCTACTAAGTTTTTGTGTCTGTGTTTTTTTCCCTAGGTTCTAGAACCAGCTTCAAGCTACAGAAGTAACACCTCCAAATCTTAATATCGCTATATACAAATATAAATGACGCCATTCTGTACATAGAAGTGTTTTGTATTCATCCGCTAGTCATGTCGATAAAAATGTTAACGTAACATAACGTTCTATTCGTGTTTTAAAATGAATGCCCTCACGATACACTTAACTTAACGTGGACGTGACTTAACATTGGCTATTGATTTCAAGGATTAAGAAGTGTCATCATATTATGTGATGCCGTGGACTGTAGATATTTCTCTTAAAGTAGGTGGGGACCTTAAGATGTTCCAGTTTCTTTCTGTTGGATGCACTTTTGGCACAAGTTAACACTATCTTGTTTTTTGTTTTTTTTATAAAAAGTGTTAATCAAATGTAAAAGATAATTACAAGTATTATTTTAATTTAAAAAGAAAAATTAAGAAAGAACATTATATTTGCAATATTAAATATGTTTATTAATTAGGCTTTATAATAAAATTCACTTTGATTTATATCGGTTGAGTTCTGTTACTTTTAGTAAAGACTAACAGAAGTAAGTACTAAGCACATAATAAATTGCGTGGTGATCCCTGTCAGCGTTTTTTTTTTAAATTTGAATAGACAGAAAAATCTCATTTTTTTTAGATTACATTTTACTTAAATTAATTTAAAAAAATATGTAATCAAAATTTTAAAATTTTGGCTTCTAGGTGTACATGTTTGTACATAGGGACCCGCCTCGGTGGCGTAGTTGGCTAACGCGCTTGTCGTGTTAAGCTCGACTGCTGAGGACGGGGAGATCCAGGTTCGAATCTCGGTCGGGTGAACTGGGGG
>CABFVZ010000447.1:185511-224460 GCA_902151445.1 Timema monikensis | reverse complement strand
GGTTTATTTTAATTGGTGTCAAATATTCTAGGTGCGTATTCCTATCCACCAAACATGAAGAGAAGTTAATATAAACATGGGTCTAGAAACTATTAGTTTTAGAGTTATTAAAGATTTTCCTCATGGATTGGTTGTGAGTTATCCATTGAAAGGCCTGCTCGATCGACGATCACAAGATTTGAACCAAAATGGGTTTTAACTCGGGGGACTCTGAAGTCCATTGTTTACTCGACTCTTATTGTTAATATTGAGGTTTAAAAAGAGCGTTTCGTAAATGAATGCAAGCAAATACGTAAAGCCCCAGGTGTATTCGACAGAGTACAACAAAGCATGGCTTGCAGACTCAGAGAATATATCTAAGCAGAACACCATTTTGAACAATTTTCGTAACAAAATGTTCTGTCTTTTTGTTATTTTGTTTGTTTCAGTTAAACTTTTTCTTTTATAGTTGCGTTACTATTTTTTTTGTTTACTTATTAATTGAACAATAAAACTCCTCCTAGCTCAGAAACCGAGCATTCTTAGAGCCATGTTTATATGAACTCCTCTTAATGTTTGGTGTATGGGAACACCCTCTAGAATATTTGACACCAATTAAAATACAACTTGTATATTTAAATTGTTAACATAACCCTAAAAATATTGTGAAATTCCCTCTGAGATATATAGCAATAACTTTTATATTCCTAGTATTAATGTCTTTCACTATATATAATATATATCTAATATTCATTTAATTTATGTTTATTTAGTTTATTAATACTGTACAATTTTAATAACACAATGCCATACTAATTTAAGGTATCCTTAAGATCAAACACGTTTTCTCATATTTTTTTTTGTTCATAATTTATGTTAAAAATGTGTATTTAATTTTTTCTTTGTTTCTTTCATTAATACTATGTTTTTAAATAATTTTTATAAACAATCAATGTATTGTTATTTTTTAAAAAAATGACTTCTAAGTCCATGAATAGCTTACACAATTTTTATATTAATTATATATATATATAACAATAATAACAAATTTTGGTTTGACACCTTAGCTCAGTCGTTAGTGTCTGCCTACTGAACTAAGGGTCCCAGTCTCGATTCCCGCCATGGCCAAAAAATGTATCATTGGTGAAATAGGGATTTAACCTTTCAACATTGATAAATTAATGACTGGGGACTGGATGTTGTGCCTGTCCTAGTCTTAAGTTAAGACTATAAGTCATACGAAGCTACGGCAGACCTAGCCAGCCGGTAGTGGAAAATATATGGCTTGAATAAAAAACTGACCACGGGCTGGAAACAGTGATGGATGTAAAAAATCATAACAAATTGTGTTTTCCACTATTATACTGTTTTTTCCTAAAATATTATGATTATATCATATATATACACATAAATAAATATATAAAAATAGATATATAAATAAATATATGTAAACATATATAAATATTGTTTGGTATCGCTGAAAAAACTTATAGATATAATTATTGGTACTAAATTAATTAAATTACCAGTGGCGGCTTGTGAGATATTGCTAATGGAAGCTAACAATGAAGGCATTGTACTGCTTTGCCTTTTGCATAAATTTCAGTCTAGATTTTACCTTAAAAGCTAATAATCTAACTTTCAATCATTATATTATTTTGTGCGAGGTTGGTCCGGTAAAGAGGAGATAAAAGTTTACTAGTACAGTCGCTTCAAGTTTTTCTTGCCCTTGTAACAGCCCGTGAGCTACTGGAAAAAATACCACTAAACGCTTCAAATTTTCTCAAGATTTCTTTAAAACATATTATTACTACAACTTATTTTTTAAAATTATTAATTGATACCTGTGAATAAAATGAGCTTCTTATAAAAACAAATGCTTCCCACTTTTCAAGTTTAAATTATTTTTGACCAAATGAAGTTTAAAGCACTTTAATAAATTAAACTAAATCAACATATTATTGACACATTGGTATCCAAATAAATATATATTTAGCAAAATTAATTCAAAATTTTTAATGTTGTGTAGGTTAATTGAGGTTGTTTTCAATACCAATACTAAATCAAACACAACAGCCAGATTTTGTACAGGTATTTTACCATGTATTGAAATAAATTACAATTAAGTTTGGAGATTATACAGTGCAATCCTTGTATGAGAGTCATAAATGTATTAAGATTCTTTTTACTACTGAAAACATAATGATGATTTCTGTGTTAGGTTTAATTTTAATCTACTTGTATTTATTATATATCGATACAAAATATTGTCAATTTATATTTTAATAGTAAACACCACCTCAAAAACTTTTAATTAATTTTATGCATACAACTAAGATGCAATAAACAGGATATATAAAATAATATTTGTAAAATGACAAATTTTTCTAGCTGTCAGATAAGGTCCTGCCCATTAAAATAGTATTGTAACTTTTCTAGCGATCAGTTAATGTTCTTACTATTAAAATAGGACTGTAATTTTTATATCTGTCAGACACGGTCCTTCCTATTATAAATTGACTAACTTTTCTAGCTTTCCTATTAGGTCCTTCTTAGGAAATTTGAACGGTAGCTTTTATAGCTATCGGATAAGGTCCCTTAAATGAAAATTTGACTATAGAAGTCTCCAGGCGTCAAGATGTACTTTTAGGTTTTGGGAGGGAATCAGAAAACCTATCCCCGCGATTACTTCCAGACGGACGCAAATAGAACAACACAAGAAGGTTATTAAATAAAAAGGAACCGAAAACCATCGCTAGTCTCTGACAAAATATATACAGCCACAAATCACACGTGTTTGGTCACGTGACCTGAGGATTCTCACTCACGATGTAATGGAGTTTAGGGAATAAGTTACACTGGAAAGAAGTTTTTACGGCCGCAAGACTCGATGTTAGTGGGTTCAAACCCAACCGGGTTCGATTGGGTTTTATTGAGTGATAAATATCTGTAGCACAACTTCCTTCGGAGGGAAAGTAAAGCCGTCGGTCCCGTGTTGATTGTGGTATATAAAAGAACCCTGGAAGTTATGTGAAAATACCTTTCCCGGCAAAATTGGTATGCCTTTTCACTCTCACTCATATAAATTTATACTCGCTGATATGATCAGCCGATTCAGAAAGTGCAATTAAAATACCTCAAATAAACGGTTTCAAAATTATATATAAAACCATTGATTCCATATTATACTGTATCCATGAAAATTCGGGTGCACTTACTTCTAGAATACCCTTCTCATCCCTCCTTCAAGGAGAAAACCATTCAATTATACTTGTCTAAAAAAATGAACGTTAAACAACCAAAAAGAAAGTGTCTTAAAAAAATAGTCAAAGGCGCTGGTCTCGCAATAGACTAGACTGCCGAAGACAGGGAGAATAGAGCTCGAATCCCAATTGGGTGTAAAAGGGAGGGCAGGGGGGTGAGGGTTTTCCTTAAATGATTCTACCACACTATCTTCACGCAAATTTGGGTACATTTCCTTTAAATTTAATTTTCCTTAACCTTGTATATTAGCATAAATAGTTTATAGACGTGTAAACCAAACAATGCGGTGCTAAAAAAAAAAGGAATTTACGTACATTTAATTGTGCCCAACATTTTATTCTTGCTTTTAAAAAAGGTATCTACACTTGTACCCATATGAACTAAGGTGTCAGTCTAGTTTAGTCTGGTTTAACGTTGATGGGGGGATCGGGTTTCGAATACTATCCGGGTGTAATATATGATTTTACCAAATAGTTTCCCACTCTAACCTAAACGCAAATGCGTGTGCACTTTGTTTTATACATTATCCCTAATTTATTTATATACATATTCGGATAGTATGGATGGGTAGTAGGACGTGAAGCGGGAAGAGAAAAGATCAACAAAAAACCCAAGTTTAAAATTAAGATTGAATTTGTATGTTATAAAAAACTCCAAGAAAAAGAATATCCAATATCCATTAATGTGGCGCCTCGACGCTTTGGTTGGGAAACTAGACGCCACGTTATATATCTTGTTTATTTTATAGAGTAATGAAGGATGGCCAGATGTACCCAATTAGAATGGCTGGTGTTAAATGACGCCATAAAGTATCGTAAGGAAGTTTGGAGAGGGCGTCATTTAGCTCACCCCACAGATAACACCTAACTTAGGTAGGTGATACAGCTAGAACCAGACGTCTTAAGAGCCCGTCTCACCCCACAGATAACACCTAAATTAGGTAGGTAATACAGCTAGAACCAGAACTCTTAAGAGCCCGTCTCACCCCACAGATAACACCTAACTTAGGTAGGTAATACAGCTAGAGCCAGACGTCTTAAGAGCCCGTCTCACCCCACAGATAACACCTAACTTAGGTAATACAGCTAGAGCCAGACGTCTTAAGAGCCCATCTCACCACACAGATAATACCTAACGTAGGTAGGTAATACAGCTAGAACCAGACGTCTTAAGAAACCGTCTCACTCCACTGATAGCACTTAACTTTGGTAGGTAATACAGCTAGAACCAGACGTCTTAAGAGCCCGTCTCACTCCACTGATAGCACTTAACTTTGGTAGGTAATACAGCTAGAACCAGACGTCTTAAGAGCCCGTCTCACCCCACTGATAGCACTTAACTTAGGTAGGTAATACAGCTAGAACCAGACTTCTTAAGAAACCGTCTCACTCCACTGATAGCACTTAACTTAGGTAGGTAATACAGCTAGAACCAGACCTCTTAAGAGCTCGTCTCACCCCACAGATAACACCTAACTTAGGTAGGTAATACAGCTAGAGCCAGACGTCTTAAGAGCCCGTCTCACTCCACTGATAGCACTTAACTTTGGTAGGTAATACAGCTAGAACCAGACCTCTTAAGAGCCCGTCTCACTCCACTGATAGCACTTAACTTAGGTAGGTAATACAGCTAGAACCAGGCGTATTAATAGCTCGTTTCACCCCTCGGATAAAATCTAACAAAGGTAGGTAGTACATCTTGAACCTCTTGGTCATGACTATAAGTTTAATGTACGCCTACGATCAAATTTGTCCAATAATCAATGGAGAACATTTCCCTCGGTCACCTAGAGAATTTCCCGACACTTTGGTCTCTCAGCCACATTTGGCTATTTTATCGTTTTGCTATTTTTCCTTTGAGAGCTGCTGACGTACCCTTAGGGCTATGCGTACCACAGTTTGACAACGACTGCTTTAGACTAAAATAACAGGGTTGGTACTTACCTCCGAGAGTAATTTAACTTGCTCTTTCTAATGAAATCCTTTCTTTGCTTTGTCCGTTTTGGGATATATTCAGATCCCTTACTTCTATCTTTGTTTGTAGGAAGACATTACAGCAATATTTTCAACAACTTCTTAATATCATATCAATAGTAATACATTAATATAACTTAACAAAATCACACTAACTGTGGTATTTTGTTATATATATATATATACAATACAGGTGAATGCAGATAGAACCATATGGTTCTCAGAGTTGCCAATTACTTGCACATAAAACTAAATTTTCCTTACCCATATCTCAACAACTGATTTGATTGACAAAAAGGATGTGTGAAAAAAAGATGAAGCATAGAACCAAAATGGGTTGAAAATACAAATAAAAATATAACCTTCTGGTTCTCACGTCACGAAATGTCAATATTAAATAAAAAGTTTTATGTTCTATTATCCGTGCTTTTCTATTATCCATGTTTCCCCCTGTACTAATACACTCGGATAATCACAAGTTTACTGTACTCAAAATCGGAAGTTATCTATGTTAATGTTTACTAACAATGATTTTTTTTTCTTCATTCTAATTTATTTGAAGTATTTAACGTGCACTTTCTAAACCGACTGATTATATGTAATTACACGATTAAAGCTCGATTCTCACGTACGCCGAAAATAGAAAGTAGAATCTGTCTCAAGTTGTGCAGCATTTCACACGTTGTATGTTGACCCATGATGCATTGCAACGCTCACTTAAAACCACTGATTATAAACATATTTTATTTTCTAGTGGTTAAACATATATTTTAGATCCTTCTCTCGATGTATGTTTACAAATTATAACGCTGTGTCGGGGCACAATCCAATACATCGATACAAGCCTTACATCAACAGGTTATTTCAAATCTCCTCCCAACATCCAACGAAGCTGTCTGCTTTGTTTCTAGCTCTACAGCGCATGCGCACTGATTTGAGATGGTTGGTTCTGAGATTTGATTAGTTCTCCCGTGCCGAACATCTCAGGTAGAGCGGAAGAAGTAGAGATGAGTTGAACTTGAGCGGAACAGCTCGCGACAATGAGGCGGAAATCTTGTGATTGGCTGAGAGCTTGTCACGTGACCACTATTCTATTCTGCGCTTGTTTTTCATTGAACATTTGAAGCCATAGTTTTCGGTTAACTTAAAATCCAGGACAGACACAACATCCAGTGTTTGGCCGATAATTCATCAATGTTAAAAGGAAAACTCACATTTCTCCATTGATACTTGTTTTTACCATGCCAGGAATCAAACTCGGGGGCCCTTAACTCAATAGATAGACACACCACTGACTGAGTTAAAGAGTCAGACCCTAGCTACAGTAGCCCCATGGCTTCTTTGGTGCTGAATGACAGCTAACGGCTTTGAAAAGTTACCAGACCAAATTATGTATCCCTACGCCGAACCATATGATCTGGAAAAACATGTGTTTAGCAGCTGTCACTTCTGACAGTCAACATTTAGCTATATATCTAAATGTTGACTGTCAGAAGTCAGCTGTGAGCTATCAGTCAGCACCAAAGAAGCCACGGGGCTACTGTAAGTACAAGATGTGTGTTATGTAACACTGGCATACTCCCCCTCCCACATGTAGCACCCTGTAGTAGACATCCCTCATCGTGTCTCGACAACGTAGCGTGATTTGTGGATGACTACCAAGGCCTGTACTCTTGAGATCTAAAATGTTAGATTATTGATAGTAGATCATATGTCACGTGCGTTAATGAAGCTGTAGACTCTAACGACAGACAGCCGAACCTTCACACGTATTGCGTATGACACTGTATAATAAATCGACGCGTTCATTTTTTTTAAATCTTATCCTCACGTGATATATCTCGTCACCAAACAGATTTCATCGCCGTCCACTAAATCTCCTACATCGTTATTAAAAACAGCCTTCATCTCATAACCACATCCTTGTGTTTGCAATATCGTTTACACATTTTTTAGTGTTTTTTTTACTTCCAATATCCTTCTTTTTATATTAAAATAAATGTTAAATTTTTTTGAGGCACTGCATAATCATTACAAATAGTTTAGTCAATAACAAACTAAGGAGCCCTTTTTTTAAATATTTATAATACTGGTAAAAATATAACTTTGTCTCAAAACTTTGACTAAACTGTTTGAACATTTTTTTTATCATTTTATTTATTGTTGGGAAAAATAATGTATTTTCTGAAATTGATAATTTATAGTTCTAAAAAAAACAAATTTGTTTGGTATTTTCTACGATATTTGCATTGCCACATAAATAATTTCACACATTTATTGAAGTTTTAGAACTTTGGTAGTAAGACTTCGATAAAAATGCCAAAGTGCTTGATAAAAGTTTCCAGATATTTTTGTTCTATTATTATGAATGGTAGTTTCAAAAATCACAGTAGTTTTCCAACAAATTACATATTATATATATATATATATATANATTTACTAATTATTCTAATGTGTCAGGGATTTGGAAGGTTCAATTTAGAGGAAGTGCACCCATATTTACGTGGAGGGAGAGTGGAAAACCATTTGGGAAAAAACACTCTCAGTGCACCCCACCTCCCTGTCTCCAACAGTCTAGTCCAACACGAGACTAGCGCGTTAGACCATGTAGCCACCGAAGCAGGTTAATAATAGGTTAACGATGAAATTAAAATCAAGTAGTAGGCTCAGCCTTAATCGGTAAACTAAATTAATCTGCCTCATTTGAACAAGGTTAGGTACATATAGGTTAGGTTTATTTAAAGTTAAAACACGCACATGGACAAAGGCATGAGTCTCGTTCAGTCCGATAGTCTGATGACGGAAAGGTCGATGTTTAAATCCAGGGTGAATATACTGATGCTGATTTTCTTAAACGGTTTTCCACTCTCCCTCCACACAAATACGGGTACACTTCTATAAATATAACCTTCATAATTCCTCAAACAAAAACATAAGCTTATAGCCCGAACGGGTAGTAAGACGCAGTGCTAAAAAAATATTCCCTTAGGCCGGATGGGTAGTAAGACATGGAGAAAATTACAACACCTTTTAATGTTAAAAACAATTGTAAACAAAAATTAAAAGCGATTTCATTACAGACTCGCTGAGTAAGTAATCTTTACATCTTGTGAATGTGGGGAATGCCAGGCCTCCACCGTGGTTCGGATTCCACGTTAAACTGTAGGTCCTCTATTTCATCTCACAATCATCCTACCATTACACATTAGCGTAAGTGCGTATATCCCGAATGGGTAGTAAGACGCGGTGCTAATAATAATAATAATAATAATAATAATAATAATAATAATAATAATAATAAGTAATCTTTATTTTACGAGCAAACAAGTTTAGACACGTTGATTTATTATTATTATTATTTTTATTATTATAATTATTATTATCATCATCACCGCGTCTTACTACCCGTTCGGGTTATACGCACTTACGCTAATGTGTAATGGTAGGGTGATAGTGAGATGAAATGAAGGACCTACAGTTTAACGTGGAATCCGAACCACGGTGGAGGCCTGGCCATTCCACGTTGATTTATTATTTGTTTTCTAATTTTTTAGGTACTGGAATGTAATAAAAAAAGAGATAACTATTGATAAAGTCTATTCGCGGTAACTTTGGTTTTTTCTGACAATTATATATTATGAAAATAAAAAAAAAGTTTCACAAATACGTTTTTGTCCCTTTCACGAGTAACGTAAGTTGAATCCTTCACTTGTAGAAATGACTAAACATATAATTATAATATGCAAGTAAAGGTGAATATAGAATATGAAACTATCGTTAAATAGCTTTTAAAACTTTCAGAAAAATACAACAACAAAACTAAAGATACCGATGACCAACTTAAAAAAAAAAAATCATATACGGCACATTATATAGTATTATATTGAAGTTGGAAGTGTGAATAGAAATAATGTTTTCTCATATTATAAATATTCCTTTTGATATTAATAGCCTAGTTCAAAGAATATACTTTTGAAAAACGGTAGACTTAATGAATGTATCAACATAAACACGAAACGAGCCTACAATATTTAGTGGTGACAATTTGAACGTGGTATTTACAAGGATTATAAATAATTGGAAGAGTGTAGGATAAAAACCACCCAAGTCACCCACAAATATTTTATCGAATTAAATGGCACAAAAAGGCATCAAGATAAATAACTATTTCGAGGTAGAAGTTATCATAACTACAATACTTTCAGTCTAGTAAAAAGAGCTTAAGATGTGTATAATCTGAGCCAGTGTAATCGAGCTCTTTAGTTAATCCAACAGCCACTCAGAGCGTCATTGCTCTGTTGAATTTTCCAACAGCTGTGATGTATGATATCACCTGTGGGTCATTTGGGGTTGAATGGATCAGTGCAGTCCTTCACAGTCTTACCGGTGGAATCAACAGATAAGTTCAACTTTATATCCTCGACTACATTGAGAAGTGTTACTTGTTATTTGATGGCGAATGTACTATAACGAAAATAAATGTGAGTTTTTAATGACACAACTCTAATTCGACTAAGGTAAGAAGGCTCATTTTAGATCGTCTTTAAAGCAACCGTAACAATGTTTGTACATCAACACAATTAAAAGTTCTGGGCCATCCCTTTTTATATACATTATCAATCATTTTAAAATAATAACATATTAAAATGTTATCAATGTCGACAGAAAATAAATGTTTATATAATTATTCTAAATGTTCGCTTATACTAGAGTCCTTACTCGTCTGTAAATAAACTAAAGAGCTCGGATATATATTTATGTATTAGTGTGACGTATTAAATGTGACATCTTTTCTTTGTCTGTATCACATATTGAGTTAAGAATCCCAGGTTCATATTCCACCATAACCATTAAATATATAGTTAGTTAAATTGGTGCTTGCCAGGTCTCCACCGTGGTTCGGATTCCACGTTAAACTGTAGTTCCGCCATTTCATCTCACAATCACCCTACTATTACACATTAGCGTAAGTGCGTAGTAGCGGGTAGTAAGAAGCGGTGATAATAACAATAGTAATAAAAATAATGATTAATTGGTGCTCCCTTGTTTTTACAGTGAGGAATCAACTTGTGGAGTGAGTGTTTAGTATCCACAAGTAGTTTTCTATTCGTGTAACATTTATAATCTATCCGTTTACAAAGTTAATGTTTTCCCCCATTTAAACCACAAACAATTATATTTTTTTTACGTTTTACATTTCAAACAAACCGTTTAAATGTTCAATCAACTGCATCAGTGTGGATAACAGGGTTATTTATTTAGATGAAAACATTTGGATACACATTTTTTAAATTATTATTTGATAATTTGTACCACTGTGCTTTTAACTATTGACAGTAGGTAATTTTGTGATCAGGGTTTGAATACCGATGGGACACTTTATTTTCCCTTTTTTCCATGTGAGTTACAAAGCGTTTTACTAAAAAAATATTTGAATCCGGAATAGTTTTTATAACAAGTGGCATGCGCTACTCCTTTGCTCAATTTGAGTACGTTTAGCGTTTGAATTACAGTTTGAAATTAATTTTAACATAAGTGAATAAATGTTTATTGTATATAATTGTGTGATTCAAATAGGTCTTTTTGTCGGTGACCTGGTGGTCTAGGGGTAAGGTGTCAGACTTCTATGCTGGCGGCCGGGGTTCAATCCTCGGTACCGGCAAAGATTTATCTGATTACCAAACCCTTCCTTCACCTCTGACAAGACATCTTGTGAATGTGAGGAATGCCAGGTCTCCACCGTGGTTCGGATTCCACGTTAAACTGTAGGTCCTTCATTTCATCTCACAATCACCCTACCATTACACATTAGCGTAAGTGCGTATAACCCGAACGGGTAGTAAGACGCGGTGCTAATAATAATAATAATAATAATAATAATAATAAATAGGTCTTTTTCTAGTATGTGTGTTTTTTACACTACGTAGGCCCCTAATCACTTAGAAAGTTGAAACTATGTACATCCATAGTAAGGGAGCCTAACAGTAGAATTTCCTCACTTTTTTAATTAATATTAATATGATTAAGCTAGTCCACTTATCAATTATTACGTAATAACCGAAAGAAATATATTATTTTTACAAACCAGGCCCTACTTTCTATATATTTAACAATATTGACGGCCATGTTTTATTAGGTTGGTTATCATTAGAATAAACCTGTTGTACACAGGCCTACAAACTTGTTCGCGATAAAATACAAAACAAGTGGAAGATCTCCATAAAACTTATTCAGATTGATTTTACCCCACGTCTTCCAGGTCGGTTATGCATAATTACATTAATAGGTTTTTTCAAAGGTTGGGATTATTAAGAGTAAAATTTAAAATGTATCAAAATTTACTTTTTATTTGTTCATCACCGCATCTCACAAGTCGTTAGTGTTATAAGTTTATATACTAATTACGATAATGGTTTTAAGGATGAGGAAGGCTATATTTAGAGAAAGTGTACTCTCACTTGCGTGGAAAACCATTTTGTAGAAACCAACATGGTACACCCGACCTAGGTTTGAACCGCAACCTCCCTGTCCTGTCATTGGCGGTCTAGTTTACTCGGAGAATAGCGCCTTAACACTAATCTACCACCTAAGCGGGTCTGCATAATCTACTCCTTATATTGTAAATACTTGAACAGTCTGGCTGGGGGGGAGGGGGCGGCAAGACACGCATAAACATATAATACTCTGCATCTGGCAAAGTTCTATAGATCATTTTGTTCCATTTGACCTTGAACAAACTCGGGGTTTTCTTTATATATAGTTAGTGTATTTCAAAGAAAAGGGTAGGAAAGAAGTATGTAGAAAAAAGGAAAAGACCGCAAGAGAGGGAAATAATGAATTTGAGTCCCCCCCCCCCATTTCTAGGTTGTCGGAAGTGAAGTCCATAGGAGGTTGTTGGCAGGAAATTGAATGAGACGGATTTTAAAATGTGCATGTATCTCCATTTTTATACAAAATTAAATGTTCCCTCAACAAGTCTCATTTTACTTGGTCTTCTTACATTGTTGTGCATCTTTGCTTAAAATTTTGTTTGGTTAGGTTAGGTTAGGTTAGGTTAGGTTAGGTTAGGTTAGGTTAGGTTTTGTTGTACCTTAGATTCAATTCAAACAACTCATACAAATTTGAATAATCAAAAAGGTAAAAAAGTGGTTTTGGACTCTATTCAATGCTGTCCTCAAAGGAAGACCAGATAACAGAAAGTGTGCAAATTAGAGAAGAAGAATAGTGGAAGGATAGAGGATGTTGGAGCCATTTTACTACTCTTACCCAGCCACAGGCTGGAAACATGATGATTATAATACTATTGCGCAGTGTTGTTAAGCTGTCAAAGTCATTGTAATAGCATTAGAGTTAACTACCATCAATGGGGAGGTTCACGATTCGAATCCCGACCACAGGCTTTGGAGTATATCTACACTTTGTATTTCCATTGTGGCTTCTGTTAGAAACTCTCCACTTTAATATTCGTAAACAGGAGTGGTTTGCCTTAAAGATAGACTTGGTTTTAAACTGTCTTAATTTGATCTATTTGACTATTATCTTAAATTAAACACTTCGCATATAATCTAAGATGAGAAATTACTATAATAACAACTATTAATATTTGTTTTGTGTACGTTTAGATTTATTTTAGACTATTTTAATAATCCGTTAAAATAATTCAGTGGCACATTCGGAAATTTATTTTGGGAGGTTGCAACACACAAAATAAATATTTATTTATTTAGCATCGTGTCTCACTACCCATTAGTGTTGTACGCTTAAGAAATAATTACGCTAATGGGCTAGTAATTTGGAAAGTTGAATATAGAGGATGTGAACCCAATTTGCATGGAGGGAGAGTGGAAAACCATTTAGGAAAATTCACCCCAATTCACCCGAGAGATTTGAACCTCGATATCCCCGTACTCGGTAGTCTAGCTCAACACAAAACCAGCGCGTATAACTACGCCACCAAGGTAGTCTCACAAAATAAATATAAAATATTATATTGGTCAAGACCAGTTTTGTGGGAAGAAGCTTATCTTACATCTGAAAAAAGCTAATCTATCCCCTTTCATCAATTAATAATTAAGGTCAAGTGATCTTCAGCTGTCAATTTTGATAAAAAAAATATAGTGTTACGTGGTGGAGGCTCTAATGTATACATGGTGTTACATGGGGGGAGCTCTAATGTATATATGGTGTTACATTATGGGAGCTCTAATGTATACATGGTGCTACATTATGGGAGCTCTAATGTCTACGTGGTGTTACATGAAGGGAGCTCTAATATATATATGGTGTTACATTATGGGAGCTCTAATGTATGCATGGTGTTACATGGGGGGAGCTCTAATGTCTGCATGGTGTTACATTATGGGAGCTCTAATGTATACATTGTGTTACATGGGGGGAGCTCTAATGTCTACGTGGTGTTATATGAGGGGAGCTCTAATATATATATTGTGTTACATTATGGGAGCTCTAATGTATACATGGTGTTACATGGGGGGAGCTCTAATGTCTACGTGGTGTTACATGAGGGGAGCTCTAATGTATATATGGTGTTACATTATGGGAGCTCTAATGTATACAAGGTGTTACATGGGGGAGCTCTAATGTATACGTGGTGTTACATGAGGAGAGCTCTAATGTCTACGTGGTGTTACATGGGGGGAGCTCTAATGTCTACGTGGTGTTACATGGGGGGAGCTCTAATGTATACATGGTGTTACATGAGGGGAGCTCTAGTGTAAACATGGTGTTACATGGTGTTACATGGTGGGAGCTCTAATGTCTACGTGGTGTTACATGGTGGGAGCTCTAATGTCTACGTGGTGTTACATGGTGTGAGCTATAATGTCTGCATGGTGTTACATGGTGGGAGCTCTAATGTCTGCATGGTGTTACATGGTGGGAGCTCTAATGTCTGCATGGTGTTACATGGTGGGAGCTCTAATGTATACATGTGTTACATGAGGAGAGCTCTGTATACGTGGTGTTACATGAGGAGAGCTCTAATGTCTACGTGGTGTTACATGAGGAGAGCTCTAATGTCTACGTGGTGTTACATGATGGGAGCTATAATGTCTGCATGGTGTTACATGGTGGGAGCTCTAATGTCTACGTGGTGTTACATGATGGGAGCTATAATGTATACATGTGTTACATGAGGAGAGCTCTAATGTCTACGTGGTGTTACATGAGGAGAGCTCTAATGTCTACGTGGTGTTACATGAGGAGAGCTCTAATGTCTACGTGGTGTTACATGATGGGAGCTATAATGTCTGCATGGTGTTACATGGTGGGAGCTCTAATGTCTGCATGGTGTTACATGGTGGGAGCTCTGTCTGCATGGTGTTACATGGTGGGAGCTCTAATGTATACATGTGTTACATGAGGAGAGCTCTAATGTCTACATGGTGTTACACGAGGAGAGCTCTAATGTCTACGTGGTGTTACATGGTGGAAGCTCTAATGTATACATGGTGTTACATGATGGTAGCTCTAATGTATACATGGTGTTACATGGAGGGAGCTCTAATGTCTACATGGTGTTACATGATGGGAGCTCTAATGTATACATGGTGGAGCTTTAATGTAATCATGGTGTTACATGGGGGTAGCTCTAATGTCTACATGGTGTTACATGGTGGGAGCTATAATGTCTACATGGTGTTACATGGTGGGAGCTCTAGTGTATACATGGTGTTACATGAGGAGAGCTCTAGTGTAAACATGGTGTTACATGGTGGGAGCTCTAATGTCTACATGGTGTTACATGGTGGGAGCTCTAATGTCTGCATGGTGTTACATGGTGGGAGCTCTAATGTCTACATGGTGTTACATGGTGGGAGCTCTAATGTCTACATGGTACTTCATGAGGGGAGGGCTGGTGCATATGTTTAACTCTTCAAAAATCTTCACATAATTTATAACCAGGATTTAAAATGTATTCTGAGTAATCTTAGTTCTGATTCCCTCCTTTAATGCCACAAAAACCCCTTTTGGATTTATGAAATTCACTCTTTTGTGAAGTTACGTAACACAGGTTGGGAAAGGGGTGTGGGAGGGGTAGTGGTTAGGTTGAATGTATATTTCACGTGTTAAATTGCTGGGAAGGTGGGGGTGTCGTGAAGGGGGAGAATTTAAGAAAAAATTCTAATAGTTTATGTATGGACACACAAGAATACAAAGATTTAGAGAGATAATTTAAAACAGTTTAAATATTTTTTTTTTCCAGAAAAAGGATGAATACTTTCACCTCTCACTTATTGGTGTGCTACTGGCCATAGGTTCACTTGAGACATTTGTGAGATTTGTCATCTGAATAACCTCTTGATAGTTGAGCCATGTGTGAGATTTACCATATGTGCATGGAAACCAAAAGTCCAGCAACGGCGATGAAAGAATTGGCATATTTAATTTTGAGTCGCAAGACAGTTTTATAGGTTTATATTATTCAATAGATGGTTCGTGAACACCCACAGAAATATCTGTGCTCCCCTAGAGAGGACTACTAGCTCAGCCCCACAGAGGACTACTAGCTCAGCCCCACAAAGGACTACTAGCACTAACTGTAACATTTCTTCATACGTTCTCTTTGCAGATGGCACTACATAGCAAGCTCTCCAATGTTGAGGCACTCCTGGAGTGCATGGTGTGTTTCGAGATCATGGAACGTCCAATCTACTCCTGCGAGACCGGGCACAGCTTGTGTGGTTCTTGCAGAGTCCGATTCGACAAGTGTCCGACCTGCAGAGCCTACTTTACGGGTGTGAGGAACTTATTGGCAGAAAAGCTGCGAGACATTCTAGACGGGGACTATCCCGAAACACCAAAACCCCCACCCCCACCAACTCCACTCCCCCCACCAACTCCCCCACCCCCACCAGCTCCACCCTTACCTACACCACACCCAAGAATGGCCGAGAGAATGATGAGACCCCGTCTACAGCCGCCTCTACGCAGGTCACCCCGATTGGGGGTGAACACGTTTGGGTGTCTTGCAGGTAAAACGGGCGTAACCCCCCGGACACGATGCCACTGGAGGGGCCCCCTGAACCAACTCGAGGACCACGTCAGAAGCACGCACGTGAGGTGTCTGAGGAACATCGGCGCGGCAGACTACTTCCGGCCGCGCAAGATTGACCCTGACTTTGTTCACGAGTCGGTGACGCTCCTAAAGTCGTCCAGGTGTCTCTTCTGGGAGCATTTCAAGTTCAACCCCAGGAACCATGAGATCTCACATCTGATGAGGAAGATAGGGGGTCAGGAAGAGGGAGGGGAGTACCGGGTGATGATACAATACAAGAGCGAGGATGAGACTTACAACTTCCAGACAATCCTCAACATTCCACCCGTTTCAGAACCGATAGAAACCGCCCGAAAACATTTCGAATTACTTTACCTGGGTCGCGGAAACGTGAAGAAATTGCTGGCCAATTCTTCGACTTTCAAGTATAAATTAATTCTTATCGGATGAAACATTTTTTTAAATACTCCAGTTTTATCAAGGCAAGTTTTATCTGCTGAATGTGATTTCCACAGTTTGATATATTTGTGATGAAGAAAACGTGCTCACATTCAACAGACAACAAATAAAAGAATGGAGAATTAAACTGTAGCCTTTCTTGATTTTAAGATATATTTAGGTTACTCAATATAAAGTATTTTTTAAACTTCATACTTGGCAAATTAGTTGAGTTTTCTTTCTCTATATTTAAATTTTCAAAACTTTCCATACAAGAGTTTTTAAGCAAATTTGAAATGCTTTCTAACCTTTTATCTTTTATTGGCAAATTATTTGTTCTCCGTGGGTTAAACAAACTTTTATTCTAAACTAGATATTGTTGGGAAACTTTTCTAATTATTTCATTACCAGAAAAACCTAATATATTGGTCGATGTGTTAATTATTGATCTGTAGTATTTCAAAGTTTTTTTTAAATAATATAAATATTTTAGTGCGTTACCAACACATTTTAATTTAGAATGAAATATAGTCATTAAAATTACACTTGGTTACCGATTCTAATCTCACCCAAAACTAAACTAATTTCATAGCTATTGTAAAATTTTTAAAATTTCGGTGGAGGGTAATTTTTCATGCTATATTTATATTTTAGGTATATTTAACTTTTTAAAATTGTGATAATGAATTGATTGAATACATTGTGTTTGTTTATTCTATTTTCTTTATATACGCTATATGTTAATGTTAATATTAAATTATTTTAAAGTTTTTACATTCTTAATTTACTTAATGATTAGATGGCATTAGGAACTCGAAATTTCATTGCCGCACTTACAAAAGTACGCCCCCTACTCATATCTTGAGTTCTATCCAGTCCACCTCATTACCTACCATCTGTATCTTAAGCTAGTTAGATGCCTTCCCACTCCTTAAACCCTATCTTTTTAAGGTTCAATATCTACTAACCTACGCCTAGGTCATTTTACAGACTTTTAATGAGTTAGAATTTTTTTTATAGTCGACATGTAAAACTATGGTTTAATAAATGTAATAATTAAGAAATGTTTTCATTTAAAGATTAGTACTGTTGGAAATTAAATATTTACTAAAGCTTGACATAAAGTATTTAACCTAAGACTAGCTACCTTTTACTTCCTAAATGTACCATTAGTTTACCCTGAGAGGAAGCAGTTTTTACCTCAAAAGACTATACTATGGCCCTATCTTATGAGCTACGCCATAATGTAGCAATTGAAGATCTTTCAAGGTAAATAAAGGGTATATCTATATAATAAATAATGTCTGGTTCTTAGATGTAACTGTCACATTAAGGGTAAGGATGCAAACAATTTTTTTGTGGTAGTTTACAATTTGATCAAAGTTGATAAAATATTTTTTTATTGCTGCAATTTTCCACCCCATATTTGCTTGAATCTATATTATGTTATACAATCGTTTATACTAAAACTAACAAAATAAGATTAGAGCCTACAAAAATTTGCTAACAATTCATCCCATAGGTTAAAAAAAATACCTAAAAGAATTAGATTCCACATTTCCTATGGATAAACTTGTTTCAACTACGAATATATATTATAAATTAAACTTATGTCGTACAATTTAACAAAAATTAAAGATGCTACAAATAATGTTTAATTTATTTTCAAAATAGTTAAGAATGACACCTTAACTGAGTCTGTAACGTGTCTATCTGAGTTAAGGGTCCCAGTTTCGATTACCGGGCATGACCGAATTAATTATCTTTGGTAAAATGTGGGCTTCTCTTTTCACAGTGATATGTTAACGGCTGGAGGTCTGGATGTTTTGTCAGTTTTTTAAAAATAGTTTTAAGTAATGTGCTGATAAAATCAGTCGGTTCAGAATTTGCACGTTAAATACCTCATATAAGACTATATTATTAAACTTAAGGGTGCCGGCTGCGAACCAATGGTTGGACACACGGGAGAGTTTATAAAGGTTGTTTAATGTGCACTTTGGGAATCTACAGGTTGAATCAGTATAACACTTGAGACCCATACCAGTGGACATTTGGTCTAAGGCGTCACACTCGCTATAGACTAGCCTGATTTTGACTGAGACCGGGGTTTGAATTATAATCGGGTGCCCTAAAGTTGAGTTTCCTAAATTGTTACTATTTCTACTCACAAATGTGGGTGCATTGCCTTTAAATTCAACCTATTTCATATTATTACTATTCTTAATCACCGCGTTTTACTACCTGTTTGGGTTATACGCACTTGCGTAATGTGTAGTGGTAGGATGATTGTAAGGTGAAATGGAGGACCTATAGTTTAACGTGGGATCCGAACCACGGTGGAGGCCTGGTATTCCACACATTCACAAGTTGTGATTAATACAAGTTTTATCAGAGGTGAAGGAAGGGTTTGGTAATCAGATAAATCTCTGCAGGGACCGAGGATTGAACCCCGGACCCCCAACGCAGAATCACTACACCTTACACCTAGCCCACCAGCGTATCTAAATAAATGCTTATTAGCTATATCCTGGATGGGTAGTAAGATGCAATGTGTACACTGCATTAAAAATAATTGTTGCTCAAATCTCTAAAATGATATCTTCAAACGGACTAGAATTACTTTTTGATAATTTAATCTATAAACAAAATGATTTTTATACAACTATCTCAAAAAACATTTCTATTAAATAGGTTCGTAGTCCTATTACAGATAATATCCGAGCGTAGCTCCGATGCGGATGACATTATTTTCAATTTCCTCTGGAGAAAGAGCTGTTCCTCTTGAGTGACGTGGGGCGGCCAATAAACGACGATGGATCACGTAACGTCACAATAAATCTAGAGGTCAATTTACCCGGCGTCTGCCGCAAGAACAAACAAATATGGCGGTTAGACGTATGATTGGATGGCGTCTGGTCAGGACATAACCTATAGTCCGGTTCAAAATCAGGGCATAAGGACTCTCTCCTAAGAGGGTTATTATTTATTTCTAAGGGTGCTTAGTGCTATATAATTGAGACGCACTACAGAAGTATAGAAATCCCACGTTATATAACATGTGTGTTGATATTATCTCCTGATCAAATGTCGGGATTACTTAGTTTTTTTCTAAAAGTAAGTGACCTGGTGGTCTAGGAGTAAGGTGTCGGACTTTTGTGCTGGGGTCCGAGGTTCAATCCTTGGTCCCGGCACAGATTTATCTGATTGCCAAACCCTTCCTTCACCTCTGACAAGACGTGTATTAATCACAACTTGTGAATGTGGGGAATGTCAGGCCTCCACCGTGGTTCGGATCCCACGTTAAACTGTAGGTCCTCCATTTCATCTCACAATCACCCTACCGTTACACATTAGTGTAAGTGCATACAACCCGAACGGGTAGTAAAACGTGGTGATCTCTTCACGCAATTGAAAGTACACTTCATCTAAATTCAACATTTCTCAACCGTAGTTCACTAGCGTAATTAGTAAATAGGCGTTTAACCTGAAAAATTAATAAGATGCGCTGAAAGTAGTCTACCTCATGAATACTTACAAAATAGTTTATTGAACACTGGGTATCGAACTGGGGTCCTATTACCTCTTAATATAACTCGACCTCCAGCTGCATAATTCGACCTACTCGTGTGACATCTATTAAATATTTATCAAACTGTCTGCCTGCACTAACCAGCTCTTAATTTTAACAGTAATGATTTCTCTTTGTGACATTTAATTAGTTTCAACTTTAAACCATTACTTGCTACTCGGAACGATTTAATTCAATTCCGATTAACTCTTTCATTTCCCATAATTTGTCAAAATGAGTGAGCGCGTGGATCCGAGAGAAAATAAAATGCTAAATAGAAAATACCCCATTATGTTGTTTGAATAGAACAGTGGGACAGTTAATTAGTTATCCTTATAATTAGCTCGTTATGAAACATTTTATGTGACGTCTCCTTTTGAAGCCGGTAAAAGGCACCTCTAATATTAATCGCACTCAACTCTATATCGTTTTTTGCCCAACAAAGTTATGTAGGCGCTCTTAAAGGACAACGGAACCTGCGGTGGAAAAACGTGGCAAGTCACAAGTGACAGGATTTATTTCATTTATTTGCGGTAGGCCTATTTAACAAGCATTTTCTGAACCGACCGATTACATCAGCACATGATTTATAAACTAACGCAAATATAGAACAGACACAACATCCAGCCCCCAGCCTTTAAATCATCACTGTGAAAAGGAAATAAACACATTTTATCAATTACTAGATAGCTGTTGCCCGCGGCTTTGCTTGCGTGGAAGTTGATTATATACAAATACGAAAATATACATATGTATTTACAGATTAATTTAAAATATTACGTTACGTTGATGACCATAACTTGACCTCAGATCAAAAATAATGCAAGTCCGATACAAACTTTCACCCCCTTTTTCATCCCTTATTAAATAAAATTTCCAAAATTCCTGAAACACGTATTTATTTGTTTTACGTCAATAACCGAAATACAAAATTTTGTTTATGTAACTTTCAAAATGACGGACTTTCATACATATTATCATACATATTATCATCCCCTATTTTGACCCCTTTGGGGTGGAATTTTCTAAAATCCTTTCTTAGTGGGTGCCTACATAACAAAATGAATATACAGTCCGAATTTCATGCTTGTAGCCTTGATAGTTTGCGCTCGGCGATGATGAATCAGTCAGTCAGTCAGGACATGTTATTTTATCAATGATAAATATTTTGGAATTCCAGGTTTTGAGCTCTGGACTCTTATCTCAACAGATATATAGGCTACCGACTGAGCTAAGATGTTGGATGAATGTAAAAAAAAATAATTCTAGCTACGTACAGTTTATTTTAGATGAATAATATGTACGGAAATATTTCTAAATTAGAATAATTTTTTTTAATAAAGTTTTACCTCTTTTAAAATAATCAAGTTGCTAATTTGGTAGGCACTTGATTATTTGAAGATCTATTTTAAAACAATCCAACTTTAAAAGTAATTTTTTTTCGAAGGATTTAAAACACGAGCATTTTGTTGTTGTTGGTATTTTTTGGTACAGCCACCTTACAAAAAAATAAATAAATCTTCAACAAAGTGTTTTTTTAGAAATATAAATAAAAAGTTAATAACTTCGCACATTTCACCTCAAGAGCTAATTATCTTGAGATTAAAACTTTTTTTTTTACTTCCCCTTCTTGTAAAAGCTTAATTTTTTAAACGAACGTATTAATTTAACGAATATAAATCTAGAAATTACAAAACATCTTTCCATACCAGCTGATGGAACTACCACAAGAATAATTACTCACTTCAGCCCTTCTTATTTTAATTTGATTTCTTCCCCTTCCCCTTTCACTGTCTTTCTCTATTATAACCTAAATATTTGAAACTTGAAGCTATTCCTTTCTACAACAATTTTCAAAGCTATAAAAAAATAATTTTAATCTTTAAAAATAAATGGTTCGAAGAACAGCACAGACTTTATTGTTTTATTTTAAAATTGACATTTATTAAAAACTCGTAAGATTTTGAAACTAAATTATAATCAAAGTTGCAGAAACACTCCATAGAACTGGATATATGAGATAATATACACTGTTAGAAATAAATTGAGTAAAGAGGAATGTCTATGGCCAGCAAAGAGTATAACATTAAATTTTAGTTTCAGAGACCTGATAATATCACTTTAATTTGGAATGTATTTTTACTAAACCAATAATTTCTGAGTTATAACAATAAAAAAAAATATATATTTTTTTGGTTATAACTCAGAAATTATTGGTTTAGTAAAAATACATTCCAAATTAAAGTGATATTGTTATAAAGTTGTAGTTCTATTAAAAATAATAAGTTATTTCGTATATCTAATAGTTGAGATGATGTGATAAAAATTGGAAATTTTCATTCAAGTAAAGGACCCTAATAATAATTTTGATGGGAAAAATTAAAGTATCAACTTTAATTATAATTTGAGCTAGTACATATATACAAAATGTAATCAAAATCGTTAAAATGAGTTTCGAAAAAAATCTGTTTTTTTTCCCTTCTCTTTTTGCCTTTCAGTAAACTACCTTTAATTTAAGGAATGTATCTAATTCCAAAAATACTTCTGGGGAAAAATAGTTCAAATATCAGGACCTCATTCTATTAATTTTATGCGCATTAATTAGTGTATTTCGTGGTTAATAAAGGTATCAAAGCACGCAGACAATATCTTCATCACCGCAGGTATATCCGTGTCTAGAGTACGACCGGGTGTAATTACAATTAAATTAAAACCACACAAGGGGAAATTAACAACACAAATTAAGCATTCACTCTCTGTATTTACTAGAAGGTATTTCCAGGGGCATTTTTTTACTTAAAAAACCCATAAATATCTGAGAAATGATACTACAGCCGGACCAGACAGACTCTGTTTGGTAGAACTACGTGATTTTAGAAACCAACTAATCTAGTACAATCTAATCTAATCCAAACATCCACCCACTTGGTGCCAGTCTAAGGCAGGGGTCTCCAAACTATAGCCTGTGGGCTACATCCGACCCGCCACAAGATTACATCCTAGCCCTGTCCAAGATTTTATCAAAATACAAATTAATCGTTTCTCTTAGTTATTTCTTAACCGCACAGTTTATTTGACACGTCCAGTTTCTGTCCGCACGTGTGCTTCCCCTCATGACACCAAGCCAGAGTGCTTCCTCCCATGACACCAAGTCAGAGTGCTTCCCCCCATGACACCAAGTCAGAGTGCTTCCCCCCATGACACCAAGTCAGAGTGCTTGTATAAATCTAAATTTGCATGTTAAAACAAATTTGATTTATAATCTATTCGCGCATGCCAAGGCATTCAGGGCCAAAATAATGCTACCTGACTAACAAGTGAACGCTACTTTGGCCCACAAAAACGTGTAAAATATATTATGTGGCCCACGTAGCAAAAAGTTTGGAGACCCCTGGTCTAAGGTGTTACTCTCATAGTAAACGAGACTGACAATTATGGGGAGATTGAGGTTCAATTACTGGTAGGGTGTAGTGAAGGTGGTATTTTTCAAATTTTTTTCCACTCATTGCCCACGCAAATGAGGATACACTTCCTATAAATATAACCTTCCTAATCCCTAAAACCATTAGAGTAGTAGTACATAAGCATATAACCCAAACGGTTAGTAAGATGCGATGGTTAAAAAAAATCCAAGCACACAATTTGAGTGTGTGCGACATAACTCGACCTTATCTCGTCTGTCCACCATTTAAATGATCTCGTGTTTGAATCCCGTGTACGCTTTTAAACATAAATTCGAATTAATACTTGAGAACGTCATATTAACAACAATAGTTCACATCAGTGTCTCCCAAACTTTGGTACGTGTACCCCCTGGGTTACGTGGTATATCCCTGAGTTCTATTCATCATGGAAGAGATTTTTGACCGAACGTAACGAGATCCTGATTTAACTAGACCATATGGCTTTTCGTCAGGAGCAGGGGTTCGCTCAATGCACCAGTATTAAAACTGTCGGATAACTGGGCATGTCGAACTAACTAGCGTCGAAATATAGAGCTTGTACTATAGTTATTTTTATTTTTCTCACGATTCCTCAGAGGGAGAAAGTATTGCATGTGTCAAAAATAAATAAATATCAAATTTGATAGTTTGATCTATGTCGATGTTTCATGATCCCATATAACCGTCAAATGGGTTTATGTGAGGTCCGTCTGTCTATCTGTCTGTGTATCTCAGCCTAGAATAAAACCCATTTTACAAATTTGGTTAAAACTTGGTATTTAGGGTTTTAATAAGTTTCCTCAGAGGAGTTTTATTTTTAAAATATAGATTTCCAATCATAAAATAAGGGTAGTTTATTAAGGGTAAAAGGAGAAAATATGGATTTTATCGAAATAGTATTTAAAACTTTTGATTAAACTCGTATACATTTTACAGTTTAACATTATAAACAAAATAGAACGGCTAATTTTTCCGATAAAATGACTTAAAGGATACTCTACATAAGCGGATACCTCCAATGTTGATCATATCTCCGCAACTCTTAGAGATACCAGATCACTTACCATCGTAAGGTTGTAGTAGTATTAAAAATAAACAACTTTAATTCGAAGCTTATCTTTATAAAACCAATAATTTCTAAACTATAAGGATATATATACATACATAAAAATTTTATTAAATGTGAAAATGATCACTAGGCCTATGCTCTTTCGTGGAAAGAGATATTGCCTCTTCTTCCCTCACTGTCTCTGTAACGGTGTATATTATTTCAACTATACTCTTAAGTGGATTACTTCTGCAACGATGTATATTATTTTGTTTCACAAATTTTACAAGATTTTAGTAAATGTCTCTATTTTAAGATAAAAGAGAGGGAAAGTATGTACCGTACCTTTTATCTCGATTATGCGCAACGTTGTATATTAAAAAGTATAGCTTTGCCACTTAAGGCCCTTGGCCCTATCGAATGCAAGTCTAAAACCTATTTTGAGTTTGAAAGACGTAGCTTGGCTTCACAACCGATCAAAATATCCTCCCACGCTAACAAGAACAGATGGATCACGAAAATCGTAGATGGCGTTAGCTACCGGACATGTCTTGAGGAAAAACCAGTTTTCTCGAGAACGAGTGAAATTTTTATAGCAATATTTTCAACGTCTCTTCTAAGATAATGTAACAATGTTTATTAGGTGTTACATTTTCTTATTTTTTGTTATGCAGCCGGGAGTTTTCTATTGGAAAAATGTCAAAATTATTGATATTTGATCAATGTTAAAATTATATAGGAGATGTTTGTATAAAAAGTATAACTTAATTAACATGCTTCTTTTCTTGAACAAACCGTCCCCGAAAAGAAGATCGCAAAACAATAAAAATTCTTCAAGGTAACCGATTGTTCCCACGTCTCTGCATTTCCACGCCAAATGAAAAGAGCCAATCGCCTTAAACACGCTAACATTAATAGAAGCACTCTAACAATACTAAGCCATGTTCTTGTGTACCACCCATAACTCTTCTCATCCTGTAACCACGGAGGAACTTCTCAATTCGGTTTTCCATCGCAACCCTGTGAACTATTTTCTCTTACCAAGATCTCACACGAGATATAATCAAACTGAGTCCTGATCAAAGAGACGCGTATTGCACCACGTCTTATTGAAACGATCTCTTTCATCTCTTACTGCTACTAAAGGATTGCTTCCCCAAGACCTGTTATACGGAAAGTCGCGAACGGCTCGTGGTTTGTAGATCCGAGAGCATGTGGTTTATAGATTGACGAGTCTAAAGTCGATTTTACACTATCGGTTTTGCCGCTAGCTTACGCCCCCAAAATCTTGAATCTACACCTGACTGTCAAAACGCGACTGTTAAAAAACGCTACTGATTCTACACTAGCGGTTAAAATGGCGCGGTTGTTGCTACCACTTGTGTAGAATGGTTTAAAAATTGTATAATTGTATTGTGGGACTTATTTTGTTGGAGGAAACTCGCAAAAAAACAAAACAAAAATCTCGTCAAAGGAGACGTCGAACAGTCTCTCAACAGGACAGTTTTGTATTATGTTTATGAAACACAGAATGTACCCAGAGAAGTTATTTTTTGTACTATAGAATGTATGTGGTTTCATTTGACGAACTACTTGGTTTAGTGAATGAAAATATCGCAAAACGTGGTACCATCTTTAGGAAAAGTATTTATTATTCCTGCTGAAAGATTTGTTGTGATATTGAGGCACAACTGCCTGTTGTACTTTTATTCGAGTTTCTACCGCTGTATAGTTTTAACGCCACCACAGGTAGCTGTCAAAACGCTGGTCTAGACAAATACTTATTTTCTAACTTGATAACAAGGGTTTCATTCAAAGGCGCAGTTGCTAGCGTTTTAACCGCTAGTATAGAATAAGCCCAACCGTTCCCACGACGCGTGGTTTGCTCTACTCGTGTCTGTGGATAGAGCATGGTGCGCAAGCCACCACTGGCTCGTCATCAGACGAACCACAGGCCTTTGATGTTTCAAGCATTTACCGACAATTCACGGAAACGCCCGAGCCGTACCGATCCAACGCGCATCTCTCGGGTCCCATGACCTGTGATAATGTAATCTATATCCCATTCACGATAGGTTTTTACCTGGATGACAGTTTGAAAATCATATGTTTAGGTTTTGGATTGCTAACACTTGTAAAAGATCACTGTTTTGTTATAAATGTAAAGATCGTTAATTGCCTGTTATATATTACATTTAAAATAACGTAAACTTAATTTTTCTCATACTATTTCATTTTTTTAAAATAATTTCTTTTTATCCAACTCGAAACAATATTTTAAACATAATTAAAAGTACTTATTTATCGTTTTGGAACGTTAATGATTTTGACTTGGAAAAGAGAAAATTGTCATTTTTTTACATACAATAAATGATTTTATGATTATTTTATCGTATTTTGAAATATTTAACTGAATAAAATATTTTCGTCAACTGCGTGTCTGCATCATTGTAAAAAACTTGTTTACCTTTATGTTCAATCATATGGTTTAGATTCGTCAGCCGCCATTTTGAAGCTATGTTCATTAGAAGTTTTTGTGAAAGTGGTGTTATTATTTTTTCTAAGGGGAATAAAACTATAAATAAACTTTGTGTCCGACCTCAAATAAATATATAAATAATATTGGCCTAAATTACTGTGGTTTGTTGGCGTAGTGATATATTAGGGATTACTTCTAGTAACATTTCGAGCTGTCATCCAGGTAAACTTAGCTCGTGAATGACTTATACGAGCCGAATCCGTCCAAACACGCGCCGTGGGAACGGGCCTTTAGGATATCTCTTTCATTTGTTCTATTGTGTCTGTTCTGATTCGTATTTCAATTGCACTGCTTACTTCTCATCGTGTACCTCATTTAGTGAACAAGTATAGTTTTATTTCATAAGTTTACTAGTTTACTAAATAAGAAATCTTTGAATCTAATTACTACCCACTTCGGTGGTCGCGTGGTCTAAGGTGCTACTCTCACAGTAGACTAGACTGCCGATGACGGGGAGATTGAGGTTCGAATCTCGATGGAGTGTACTGGTTTTCCAAAAATTGTTTTACACTCTCCTTCCAAGAAAATGTGTGTTCTCTTCCTTTATATACAACCTTCCTCATCCTTAAAAACCATTAACTTAATTAGTACATACACTTTATAACCCAGACTGGAAAAAAAATCCACTACTAGTAATATTTAGCACCGCGTCTTACTACCCGTTCGGGTTATACGCTTTAAGTACTAATTACGCTAATGGATTAGGAATCGGGAAGGTTTAATTAGAGGAAGTGAACCCGCATTTGTGTGGAGGTAGAGTGGAAAACCACTTAGGAAAAACCATCCCCAGTTTACCCGACCGAGATTCGAACCTCGATCTCCCCGTCCTCAGCAGTCTAGCTCAACACGACAAGCGCGTTAGCCAACTACGTCACCGAGGCGGGTCATTACTAGTAGCTTGGTTAAATAAAACGCATTAGTGGTAACACGGTGGTGTGGCTGTTTTCTTGTTTGGAGATGTCATTTGGGGTTAGAGCAATTTATCTATCTGTTGTTGGTAGGCTTGTCAATCTTCTACCTCCTACCCCTCTTTGTCTCTTGTCGAGTGAGTATGGCTAATATTCACAGTTCACTTGACCATTAAAGGTTTCGAGTTATTATCATCGGTGTGTTAATGATTGTCACACGCGGAGAGGGGTAGGTTTAACTACACTGGATATCATCTCTAGGGTAACCTCTTAGCTACTATTGGAAAACAGCGTTGCCATTCTCTGGTTTACGTGTGGTCAATCTTGCCTTAAAAATAAGACAAGTTTCGCAACGCTGGCTAGTCGATGTTGCCAGTAGCTCCTTCTTTACCCCGGCACACCACCTTCAGACATAACTGAGAGCGAGGAGATTTGGCAACAGTTAAATGAGAAAGCGTGAAGATGAATATTTTCTCTATAAGACCTGCAGTTACCTCAAAGGTGATATTGAGTGTAGTGAGTGTGGTTCGTGTCGGAAGCCGGTGGTCATGTGTTATATTCAATGCGAGGTTATCACGTATTGTGTGCCGTGTATCGTTTATAATTATAATATTTATATTAAATATTATATTTATTATTATTAAGTGCATTCTCATCCCAGAGTGTGAGTTATTAAATTCTATCTAGATAAAACGTGTCAGCCGTTGAGCCGGTGAAGCTCACAAGTCTCCTTGTGGTTTTGTTTTCGCGAGCGGTAGTAACTCCAGGTTCAGGTAGGGCTATACCTGTTTAGGTTCCTGGACCTTAGTCCTTTCCAAAATCCTTTCTAAACCTTTATTTCTCTTTCATCGCAGACAGGAGCTATGAGGTAAGCGAAGAAGAGCTCTAATGGGGAGTTTTTACTACCAGAGATGTTAATTATTAAAGATATTCTCATTACCCTTGTTTTGTTCAAAGGTGGAGTGTATTATTTTTGAGTATCTACAACCACACCCCCGTACGGTACAAGACATATGTCTCGTGAAATGTGCATTTTTTACACATCGTTTAAATACACGTATGTGTGTAATATATATATAATTTATCACTGCATGATACTGATTACTCTAATGTGGTAGGGATGAGGAAGGAAGCATTATAGAGGAAATATACCAGAATTTGCATGGAAAGAGAATGTGAAACCGTTTATGAAAAAAAAATCATCAGTAGATCAGACTGGGATTCGAACCCCAAGACCTCTCCGTCACAGGCAAACCAGACTCAACGTTGTGTTTATCTTTTCCTTGCAGTGAAAGGGATCAAATTAATTGTGATGGAAAGATCCAGGTTCGAGTCTGCGATAGATACACAGGATACGATTTTACACGTATTATGTTTCTTATCTCCCTCACGCTAATGCCGGTGCATTTTATTTTATATACACTCCTCATCCATAGGGAGTGGAAATATCTGTGCTTCAGAGTTCCTGTATGCAGAAGCTACTTAAATAAAGAAGTAGCAGATCTGGTTTAGAAAACTAACTTTGATGGCCTGGAGGCTCTTTGTGCTGACCGCATGACATCCTAATTTCCCAAATGTTGGCACCATCTACACTAATGGTGGCGGCCGCTCGGTTGGTAAAGCGCTTGTGAGCTTATAACATGAATTTTTTTTAGCGTCTTACTACCCATCCAGATATATACGCATGTTAGTTTGTTTGTGGAGAATGCACTAGAATTTGCCTGGAAGGAGAGTTGTATACATTTTTAGGACCGATCCTCCCTCCAGGAACCGAACCCTGGAACCCCAAACTAGAAAAGCCTGAAGGATTAGATGGCGTGTCCACCGGTAGGGTTGGAAGGTCTAATTAAAATTAATTATATGCATTATTTACACGCGATCTTATTAAAACCATGATAAACGGGAACGTTACTTTTCTTTTAATCGTCCTGAGTGCTCCGGTCGGTCCTTAGGCTTGGCACGTGACACATATTATACACACACACGCACGTCTGAGACATAGGTGACCTGCGTGTCGCATTATTTTGTAGGTGTGACTACGCGCAAACGACCGTTATTCGACAGTGGATAGCCACCATTCACACGCCGCGGCGCCATAACCCATTAAAGATACGTCCGGCAGCTCGGATAAAGGGAGGTTAGGATGAAACACTGCATAACTCGGAAGGATTTCTTTTAACTATATTTTTTTAACTAGAATATTTAATATGAACTTTCTGAAGCCAGTGATTATATTATCACATGGCTTAACACAACACCCAGTATCCTGGTGATTGACTCATCACTATGGAAAGGAGCAGTCTTACCTTGACTGATTACACTATGATTATATATTATAAGCTACTCCATAGTAGGACCAAGCACGGTAGCAGTCTTACTTTGACTACTTACACTAAGGCGCTATCCTATATTGTCCGCCAGCTTAGCTGAGTTGTTAGCGTGTCTTCCTACTGAGTTAAGTGTTCCGGGTTCGATTCCTGGCAAGGCCGGAAATTTTTACCCACATCGGTGGCGTAACGTGCTTGTCGTGTTGAGCTCGACTGCTGAGGACGGGGAGATCGAGGTTAGAATCTTGGTTGGGTGAACTGGGGGTGGTTTTTCCTAAATGGTTTTCCACTCTCCCTCCAGGCAAATGCGGGTTCACTTCCTCTAATTCAACCTTCCCAATTCCTAATCCATTAGTGTAATTAGTACTTAAAACGTATAACCCGAACGGGTAGTAAGACGCGGTGCTAAATATTATTATCTTCCTATAAGATGTACCATAGTGGAACCAAGCAAGGTAAGCTTGCCAGATTTCAGTGCAAACAGAGGATAGCTTTAGTCTTGAGAGTAATAAAAGCAATTACAGCCTGGATAAATCAACTCGTAAAGCAGTAATGGGCTAAGACACAGTTCTAGAATTAATATCCTTGTCGAGACTTATTACTTTAATATACCGTAAACAAAATTTACATTACTTTTTTTTATATATTTATATGACTGGATTTTGAAACAATATATACCCCATAGAAGATGACGGAGTGTGTTACGAGCCTGACACCTTTGACTGCGTTACCTCTGGTGGGAGAAACTAATAGGATATGTACCTGTATATGTTCCCCTAGAGTTTTGGAGGTCCCCCCCGGGACAAATGTAATGTTAACTAGAAATATTTCTTCATTAAAACTTAATTCAATTCCTTGTTAATAAACTAAAATATTTCTTCTAGACCTATAGTACACTAGATATCAGATAGATTGAGAAAATAGCTGGTTAATAACATTTTATTTTCTTATGTATAAAAAGTATTGTTATTGTGAACATCTTTTATCCCAAGAAGTAAGGATTCTAGACATTTTAAGTGACATCGAATCTCAAAATACAGTTGTTAAACTCTGTCTGTCCTTGTGACTACAGCCAAAATTGTTTAATGACGCTCGTTATAACTAGATAATTAGATGTTATATATTCATACCTAAAGGTGGGCTCCTGATTTTAATTATTGTAGCTCTAAGCTTAGGGGTTGATTTCAGTAGTAATGAAGTAAAGTGCTCGCCTTAAGACCTTATGTTCGTGGGTTCAAACTCAGCTGGGTTTAACGGATTTTTCTTGAGCAATGAAAATTCCATAGCGCAACTTCCTTCGCATGGGAAGTAAAGACTTTGGTCCCATGTCGATTGTAGCTTGTAAAACAGCCGTGACAGGTGTGTGAAAATACATTTCCCGGCAAAATTGGTAGGATCTTTCGTTCTCGCTCATAGAAAATCATCGTGAGCTAATATATTTCATCACCAAACATTGTAAGATTAATAAAACCTCGCAGGCTGTGGAGGGAAGGACATGCATTGCGAATGGAAGAAACTAGAACCACTTTCAAGATAATGATAGGGTGTAATGAGGTTGACTGGATAGAATTAGCTCAATATAGAGGGAGAGTGTAATGAGGTGGACTGGATAAAACTAGCTCAAGATAGAGATAGTGTGTAATTAGGTGGACTGGATAGAATTAGCTCAAGATAGAGATAGGGTGTAATGAGGTGGACTGGATAGAACTAGTTCAATATAAGGATATGTTAGTGCGGCAATGAACTTTCGAGTTCCTAGTGCCATAGAGTAAGTAAGTAATATGGGAGATTAGGTGTGTAGCGTTTTATTTAACAAGGTCTTACTACCCGTTCGGACTTTACAACCATTCAATAACTACACTAATGTTCTAGTGATAAGAAAGTTTGAATTTAGAGGAAATGTACCCATATTTGCGTGGAGAGAGAGTGGGAAACTATTTTAAGAAAATCCACCCTCACTACACCCAACTGATATCGAACTATCCTCGGTAATCTAGTATATAGCGAATATAGCGCCTTAGGTCATGCGGACACAGAAGCAGGTTATTATGAATCTTAAGATAAAAAAAGTTTCGAGATTGTGTCACGTGATATCTCTATCTCGCAAATGGAATTAACTCGAAACATCTCGAGATATAGGTCCACTGGTGGCTGATGAATGTCCTCGACTTGGTGTTCATGCGGTTTGTTGAATATCAGTATGGGAATGACACAGGTGCGTGATAACTCCCCCACCCCCTCATTCATCCCTTACCCCCACATCCCCCATCAACCCTCGGGTCCTGCTTGCATACCATTAAGAGAAGAGACACGAGATAAATTAGTTTAATGTCATCTTATCAACCAAAGAAACTGGAAAATACTTCTCGAGGATCTTTTCAGCCACGTCTGTTGGACGAGTCAACTGTTGAGTTCTCACGGTGTACTTAGCTGTAGTCTTTTTAATTCTTTTAAATTCAATTGACTTTTATTTTTTAACGCAACGAATATACCACAACAAATTTTGATTGATTATTTAAGGATGTTTGCCATAATGTGACGTCATGGAAAGTCAAGATAGACTTTCCAATGTTAATGTATTTACGATTTATTCAGCGAATTTTAAATATAAATAATGGAAACAAAAACCATAAGTTTTTAAATTATTCTAAAATAGTCTTACCTTACCGCAATTATATATTTTTGTAGTTTTTGATACTTACTATTTTTAAAATGGTTTCCAATAGATATGATAGTATTTGGCTTATTCACGAAAATGGCCAATAGGAACACCGACAGGTGGAAAGACATACATGTAGACAAAGAGAAATACTGATTTTTATATACATACAAACATACATACAGACATAATAATGCCGTTCTCTTCTGGCAAGAAACTGTGCGTAAATCTCAAAAAATAACTCCGTACTTATCCATTCTCACTAACTTTCTCCACACTTCCCTATCCTTGCATACTTCCTTCGCTTCAACAACATTCATACACCGAGTCACACATGGTCTATTATTCTTAACACTCTTAATGTTTCTCTTTTTAACACGTTCATCTACAACTTTTAGCCACGTCTTACATGGCTGACCTCTTACTTTTTATCCATGCGCTCTACCTCTATATATTTGCCTCGTAGATAGATCCACACTCATCTTCTCAATATGCCCAAACCAATATAAGACGCTTCTTTCACATTGTCCTATTGGATTTTTTTTCCAAACCTCACTCCTTCAGCAACCATTCATTACAAAATTTGTCTATACGAGTTTTTCACACATACACATTCCTTCGATATCTCATTCCAACCGCATTCATATTTCTCTTGTGTTTCTCCTGATAAAACCACGCTTCATATCCATAAAACAATGTTGGAGTTAGCACAACTTTAAATATTTACATCTTCCCCTCTTTCGATACTATTTCATTCTTTGCAATAGTCTACATATATCCAACAGCTCTCCAAGTTGCATTCACCCGTCTTTTGATTTAACCATCTATCTTTTCATTTTACAGGAAGTTCTGCCCAGATACACAAATTCATTCACTTTGTTTTAACAGTTTTTCATTTATACTAAGCTGACAATCATTTCTTGATCCGTTCTTATCAAAAACTATCACCCTAGTTTTGGAGACATTTATACGAAGATCTAATTTACCTGTTACCCCATTAAAACGATTTAATGCATTCTGCAAGTCAAATATCTGGTCCATGCAACGTCTGAATGGCATGAAACTACATTTCACACCCCAACTATTGTTCATCATTTTTTCACGCACCATCTCATTCTCTCAATAAGAATCCCCTCAAAAACTTTACCTGAAATACTCAACAAACTAATTGCCCTATAATTATTGAATTGAATACTATTCCCTCTTTTTTTTTCGTACAATGAAACAATGACAACATTCTTGCAGACATTAGGAACATTCCCAGAACAATTTCATAACATATATTGAACGACTCACATATTCTGGCAAGTAGTTCCATGCTCCCACACTTGATCATTTCACTTGTGATCCAATCTACACCCGCAGCTTTGCCATTCTTTAACACTTTCGTAGTGTTTAACACCTCAGCTTCATTAATTATTTCACTCATTATAACATTTTCTCTATTTTCTCTTATTTTCTCTAAGTTTTTGCTATACAATTTCCCAGAATACTCCTGGCACTCCTTGTTTCGTTCTCTTTACCCGCTTCCAGAACAACTTATTTCCTTAATTTAATTTCATTTGATTCTTACTCTGCTTTACTACTTTCTTTGTATTCATCCTTTTCTCTTTGTACATGTCCCACAACCTCTTACGTTCTACTTCATTCTTCAGAGCTAACATTCATTTGTTTGCTTCTTTATTTTCTCTCACAGCCTCTTTCACCTGTTACTTTCACCATACATTTCGATTTTTAAGTTTCCCACTTTCACTTGCTTAGTACTCTTGCACTGTTCGCTCACAAAATATTTACCCAATTCAACAAATGAGATCACTAGGAAATGATCCGTTCTATATTCAGCTCTATGCACAGCCCTTGTATTCTTTACTAAGCTTCTTAGTTTCTCATCGTACACCACAAAATCAATCATCTTTCTCCAATCATCCATTTGCCATCTTTACAAGTGAATATCTTCGTGCTTAAACCATGTGCTCCACACAAATAATCAATAGCTAAATATCAGTTTCGTTTGCCCTGTCATCACCATACCTTCCTAGCACTTTTTCTGAATCCTCTCTTTGGGTACCTACCCATCCATTCATATCTCCTAACAAGATAATTCTTTCACCAGTTTCACAGGCATTCAAGGTTTCATTGAGCTCATTCCAAAGTTCCACCCTCACTTTCTCGTAATCACTTTCTACCGGAGTGTAACCAGCAACCAACGAATATCTATTTTCATACATACTCGTAGAAATCTAGATGACACCAACTCGTACCTTCTTACAAACAGCTGTGGGGCTTAGGATTAAACCTAATCCCTTACTTATCCTTACCCATTCATCCCCACCTGACCACAGTGCCAGAATACCATTCCTCGTCATCAAAACATATTTCCCTTTAAGCTTGAATGGTAAAATTAATTTATTAAATTTTGAGGACTAATAACAAGACAAGATCTATCATAATCTCAATGTATACAATGCTTTAAGATTATAACGCTTTATATATATGAGAAAGTAAAAATTGCTTTGAACGGGTTGATTTTAGGGATTTGATGAGGCAGGTATTTTTGGTTTTAGATGAGGCTACATCCTCATTATAGCTAAAAGAGACAGTAAAATCGCAATTGATAACTTACCCCTCCCACATATGATCTCTCCTAGATTCGAACTCTAACATTCAAGTCACTGGTAACCCAGACTAGACGAGACTGGTGCCTTTATTAATAAGCCAACCTCCACCCCCAACATTTGGTTCTTAAATAACTAATCGTGTTTAGCTACTATCAAATGACTTAACGTATTTCTAAGAGTTTAAAAATAAAATAACTTAGTGAATATTTTACCTACTCTTTCTCAACCTAAAACAACCGGCTCTACTTCACGACTTTTTTTATTCTTTAAATTTTTAATGTTAATATGCTTTCTTTCATCTGGTTTCTCTTTACAGAAATACAGATTGAATCAATAATAAAAAAAATCCTACTCCGAATTTTTATTATCATTCAAGTTGGTAATTGTGTAATATGTTTGTTTAAGGTGGGAATTTAAGGCGAGTGAAAAAATATCAATATTCATGCAGTTTTTATAACAAACTTTTTTTTTGGTTCAAAATAAATTAAATAATGCTTCAATACAAACATGAGAATTTAATTTTCTTCACAAGGTAATATCAACAGTTGTTGAATATTTGTCAAGAGTGTCCTGTAATTTAGTTACAACTTTCCTCCTAATTTAAAAATTTCTCATCTAATGCCACTATGATCATGACAGATATTCAACAACTGTTGATATCACCATGTAAAGAAAATTAAACTCTTTGTTTCTACTGGAGTAATATTTTATTTACTTTGTCCAAAAAAAGTTTTGTCATAAAAACTGCAAAAATACTGGCCTTTTTTTAACGGTTCTTATATTTCCACCTTAAGACTTTTGGATTATTATTGTTGAGATTATAAAATAATCTTTCAAATAAATAAATAATCCCTTTCGTACACTTAAGATTTAGATCAAACGTATTTGTGAAAAACGCCACCAGTAAAATTGAATAAAAATACTCACATTTTATTTTGTATAAATTATTCCACTTTAATTATACGTTTACTAGTTGCTAATACACAAAGTTTCCCGGGTGAAATTAGCAAATAGCGTTTAGCTAGAAGTTCAAGAACTTTGTGAAGTTCATTTGGTTTCGTTTGGCATGAAACATTCTCTTCGGATCGGGAAGGTATACATGAATACATACATACATAAGGACAGGTATGCATACACATATAAGGACAGGTATACATACATATATAAAGGCAGGCATACAGATATATATATACATACACATGTATACAAACATAATTGTAAATACCCACATTTTTTAGCTCGAGGACTCATAAAACGTCAAGCTCAATTAAAGCCTAAGGTAGAACATTCTCACGATTGCAAACAACGCCTAATTTATAGGAGGTAGTAAAGAATAATAATTACATAATTGCTGTAAATACAAACGTAATTAAATTTTCCTCTTGGTTTCGCTTTAAAATGAGATGATAGCTTTGACTTTTCAATAACTGAACAAAACCCTCTCAACGTTAGTTTATTTGGTATTTTGGTAAGAAACAGGATAGAAAGTGAAACAAACAAGAGAGAGAAGTAAAAAAACAACAACTAAGAAGAAGTGAGAAGAAAATGTGCAGGAGGCTGCCTGATAACAGAATTAATTTCGAAACCTCAACAAGACAACGAGAAATAAACAAGTTGTTGAGAGATATCCAAGTGGAGAGAAGTGTTTTGTTAGTCGTAAGGCTACTTACTACCCTCCTAAGGGTGCTCTAATACGGTAGAGCAATGCAGACATTTATTAAGAGGAGTCATCTTTCATTATACATACAATTTTAAATTATAGTTAATTTATTTATCTGACTACTAAACCCGTCCTTCACCTCTGACAAGACGTGTATTAATCACATCTTGTGAATGTGTGGCCTCCACCGTGGTTCGGATCCTACCTTAAACTGTAGGTCCTCCATTCCATCTCACAATCACCCTACCATTACACATTAGCGTAAGTGAATATAACCCGAACGGGTAGTACGACGTGGTGCTAATAATGCTAATAATAATAATAATAATAATATAGTTCATTTAGGTACATTTTTCTCAGAAATTATAATAGTTAATGAACTGGTTTTTTTATGATTCATCTATAGGGATATTCTAACAATTAGACGAGGGAGACTTATAAATATCTAAAAAAAATATGATTTATATTAATTTTTAAATATGTTAATTTTTCATTTTATAATCTTCCAACACATTTCAACATATTTATATAGATGTAAATTCAGTTTATTGTTATATTAAAATAAAAGCTCCCTTTAAAATGTGCATAATTTAATTTCTAAAGTAATAAAAAAATATAGTGATATCTCGTATTGTTTTTGAAAAAAATGTACCTAAATAAACCATAATTTAACATTGGTTGTATAGGGAGAGGTAACTCCCCTTAAGTGGATTGATATTACACAAGCACCTTGTTAACTAATGGGGACAAAAGTTCGTTCGGATTAGCGAAAATTCGGACTCTGCAGAAGAATACAAGGATATAGTATTTTCACGAATTTTAAATTACGGTTGAACGAGTTTAAATCAAATTTTCATTTATTTAATCGATGTATTACATGTTATTTTACATTAATTACTATTTCCAGCCTGTCGTCAGTTTTTTTTTATTCAAGCCATTTATTTTACACTGGCGTGGCTTCATATGCCAAGACTAGGGCAGGCACAACATCCAGTCCCCGGCCGTTAATTTATCACTGTGAAAGGGTAAACCCACATTTCATTAATGATACATTTTTCGGCCATGCCAGGAATCGAACCACGGACCATTAGCTTAGTAGACAGACATGCTACCGACTGATCTAAGGTGTCGAATTGATAACAAACTTAATGAACAGAAAAACCTGTCATTGAATTCCTTGATAGATATTCAACAAGTGTTGATATCACCGTGTGGAGAAAATTAAACTCTCATGTTTCTAATAGAGACATATTTGATTCATTTTGGAGGAAAAAAAAGTTTTTCTATAAAAACTGCAAAAACACTGATTTTTCTAGCGTCTTCTTAATTCCCCACCTTAATCTAGTAACTATTTTTGGTAACTTTTATGGGAGAATATGTTATTTTTATGACGTTTGGTGGTATTTCGGTAACATGAGTTGTCAACACTGGACCCGGTTGTGTTCTGTCTTTTAGACGACCTTGTTGAGTTGGTGTGTATGTGTGTCTATGTGTGTGTTGGGGGGGGG
>CABFVZ010000447.1:175069-185467 GCA_902151445.1 Timema monikensis | reverse complement strand
GGGGGTTGTAATCATGGCCAGTTTCAATATTCGGGCCAGCTGAGACTCTTTTCTCCGCCACTCCAACCCTCTCATTAATAAAACATGAATCACACACTACCCCTTTACTCCTCCCACCCTCTCACACCGCCTAGAAGGGGTATTAACAGTGGAAGACAGGGCTATATCCAACATTGACTGCGCTTACAAACAGGTAACACAACTTTGGGACTTTATTCCCTTTTCCCATCAAGTCTTACCACCCGTCCTGACCACATGCAATTTACTTACAGATCAATTTTAATAGAAAGGGCCTTTTACAAAATATCAACATATTTGACAACGTTGATAATAATTTTCTATATTAATAATAGTGATATTTTATCCATCTCTGTGGTCTAGTGGTCAACAGTTCCTGGCTACAGATCCAGAGGTCCACGGTTCGATTCATGGCACTTCCTAATTTTCCGTGAAGCAATGGGTCTACCTCAGCCTCGTGAGAACCAATGAGGAGATACTTGAATAAATAATTAGCAGCTTTGGTCTAGAAAACTGAGATTCACGCTGGAAGGGCCAGATTTGCTGACCACATAATACCCTCTATCTGCTAAAGTTGGTATTATATTCACCCACAGATTATGAAGGCTATATTTAAAGGAAGTGTACCTGCATTTGCGTGGAGGCAAAGTGGATTTCTTAAACCACCCTTACTACCCCCCCACCGAGATTCGAACCTTGATCTACCTTCATCAGCAGTCTAGTATACTTCAAGAGTGGCGCCTTAGACCACGCAGCCACCGAAATGGGTTATAGTCCTTTATTAAACAAACACTAACCCATTTCGGTGGCTGCGTGGTTCAAGCTGTTATCCTCGCAAAATATTAGACTGTCGATGATGGGGAGATCGAGGTTCGAATCTCGGTGGGGTGTACTGAGGGTGATTTTTACCTAAATGGTTTTACACTATATATATATATATATATCTCTCTGCCACACAAATGCGGGTACACTTCCTCTCAATTACACCCCCTAATTCTTAACACAGTACCGTAACATAGCAGTATATATGCTTGTAGCCTGAAAGGGGGGTCGAAGTGTGTTTCTATAATTACCAGGTTTCATTCTTTCATGAAACAATCTCAACCCGCAGACAAGTTGTTGTGTCTGAGTCGACATCAGTGGTCTTGGGGTAAAGTGCTCTCACCTCATGACCCGATGTGCGTGAGTTCAAACCCAGCCAGGGTCAAAGTATTACTCTTGAGCGATAAAAATTCGTAGCACAATTTCCTTCGGAGTGGAAGTAAAAGTTGTCGGTCCCGTGTTGATTGTGGACATGTGAAATAAACCTGGAAGGTATGTGAAAAGATACCTTTCCTGGCAAAATATGTAGGCTCTTTCTCTCTTGCTCATAGAAATTATCGTATACTTACTTATATAATCAGTTGGTTCAAAACGTGCAAGTTAAATTCTTCAAACAAATAAATATATTCTCTTAACCTCAGTTCCCTGACGGTNCCAACATTATCTGACAGAGGGAATTTCATGCCGCTGACATCTTGATCAATGCTACCAATCTATCAAAGAGAGAGAAATAAATACACCTCACAACCGTTGGTAGTCGTGGGGTAGCGTGACTTTGTGGCTCTCGAGATGAGATATTCGCGTGATAACCGCGAGGGGGGTCTTGGGGGGAGGGGGGTAGTAAAATACAAACAATTTAAACAAAGGAACGATGGAATTCGAATGACTGTGACGATAGGAGTTATTTTTCAAGTTACCTTCTTTTTATGAAATGTGTTTTTTTTTCAAAGGGGGGGGGATAATGTTGCTTTATCACGTGGTGAATTAGTTAATTAATAAAGCCCACATCGGTGGCCACGTGGTATAATGCGCTTCTCTCGTGTTAGACAAGACAGCTGAAGACTGGGAGATCAGGGTTTTATACCGGTCAGGTGCACTGAGAGTGATATTTCCTGTATGGTTTTGAACTCTTCCTCCAGGCTCAAGTGCACTTCCTCTAAATTAAATATTACTAATCCATTAAACATTAGTGTAATTAATACATAGAAGTATAACCTGAATGGGGAATAAGACGTGTGCTAAAAAGAAAAAAGAGAGAATAAAATTAATTAATAAACAATGAAAAGACTTAACCAGCATATATAACTTAGATGAAATATATATACAGACATACGTGTCTAATGTGATTACCCACATATTTAACATCCTAGAGTGTGGTCACATGGGGTTATGACGTCAGTATCGTCTGGTCTGACTTGGTTTGACATCTTGGAGGCATCCATAAACCATATCTCATATTCAAATTATAATATTGAAAAAATAATATTAACTGTTTATATTTTCACCGTTGGTAAATATACCTATACAGGGTGATTTTTAAACAACGTGACGAAATGAAAAGTGTGGAATATGGGGCTATAACTACTCTATTACTATATATTTACTGCGAGAGTAGCGCGTTAGACCACGTGGTTACCTAGGTAGGTCTGATTTGTTATTATTCTCTATCAAAATACGCTGAGTGTTAGTTCTAAACCCCTGGTAACTAGGCCAATGTTTACACAGCACTGTGATAACAACGCGAAACAGAAGATGGCTAATTGGATCAATAACCATTTTAAGAAACCCTGGACAAGGAGTGAGAGGGACATAGAATGTTTTCTTTCTCTTGCAAAGTGTACGCTTTGCATAGTCGTACTGCCTCAGTAAGAACATAAAACGACAGCACAAAAACCTTTAAAATAATTAGTTCATTTTTCTATAAAGAACCTTTTAAAAAGAGCATGGTTTACACGTTGCGAGCTACTGGCTAGTCAGTAAGACAGTAGCAGACCCTCAGTTACTGACTGACCTGTGCGATCACACGAAGCTCAGTAGCTGACCCTCAGTTACTGACTGACCTGTGCGATCACACGAAGCCAGTAGCTGACCCTCAGTTACTGACTGACCTGTGCGATCACACGAAGGCAGTAGCTGACCCTCAGTTACTGACTGACCTGTGCGATCACACGAAGCCAGTAGCTGACCCTCAGTTACTGACTCTTATCAACTTGCAAGCCAACTCGCTCCGTGTAAACAAAGTATACGTATTTTTTTCAAAACATTTGATTACATTATTATTTTTATATTTTAATGCATTGATTAAATCGATCAAAAGTGACAATTTTAATTTTAAATTTATTTCCGATATTACGTGCACTTTCTGAACCGATTGATTACATCAACACGCGAGAATTTATTTGAGCGAGAGTGAAAGAGCCTACCAGCTTTCCCGGGAAAAGTATATTTCCATACCTCTGAGTGCACTTTTACATGCCCTAACCGAGATGAGAGCGACAGTTTTAATTCCAATCCGAAGGAAGTTGTGCTACGGATTTTTATCACTCAACAATATTCCGTCCATCCCGGTTGGTTTTGAACCCACAGACCTCCCCGTAGTCCAGTTTATTGCGAGAAGGACGCCTTAAGAGAAGACCATGGAACCACCGAGGCGGGATGAGAATTAAATCACAGGTACACAGTTTGAACCAACTCTGCTTCACCTGACAACACTCCTCGTCACGACACTGTCTGAAACGCTCTCTCCATGCGGTCCGACTCTATGTGACTGAAATGCAAGATCGTGGAGGGGTAATTATTGGCGTTCAGGAAAACTGGCCCGGAGGCTCAACGCAATCAGCAGAAATTAATTAACGTTTGTAATAGCGTGGCACGTTATTTCTAGGATTAGATGTATTCAATCCTAAAGCAAGCCCTTTGAGCCCGGTGGATGGGGAGGGAGGATGAGGGGGAAAGGGCGGGGGATATCATATAATTACTATTTGTACCTGATTCGTCCGATATATACTTTTTAGCATCGAGTCCGGATCATACGCTAATATGTTAGGGATGAAGAAGGTTGGATTTAAAGTAAGTGTACCCGCATTTTCAGTATCGGGTATTCGTCTTATTGCTCACAAAGTCTGGTTCCATAGCTTGGTGTTTAGGATTAGTTAGACATGGAATTATTGTTTAGATGCTTTATATTTTCATCTAGATTCAATATCAGTGGTTCATAACCATTTTAAATGGACGCCCCCTTATATTAGATAGTCAAATTCTCACCCCTATTTTTTATATCTGTATGATTTATAGTAACTTCTTTGTTTTATACAATAATCACTGTGACACCGGCAGGATAGTGGTAGATTATAGCGATGTGTTGTCACTGTTTTGTTTTAATCAGTACTTGAATTTAGGCTTGATGTTTGACACAGCACACAGCAAAATCTTTTTTCACTTCAAGTCGACAGCGCTGTTTAGTTTTTATGAGATTCGGGGTTGAATATTCGTTAGTGCTGCACGTGGTCGCAGTGGTAGCGTTTTTAAAAACTGTGTTTCGTCAGTTATCTCAAACTCTATGAAACGATTTTATAATATTATTTATTTGTTTTTCACAATATAAAATAACATCAGTAATTAAAATTTCATTTTTTTTAGAATATGAATAAAAGGACATTTATTAAAGGAGCAGCCAGAAAATGTGTGTGATATTTTCCTGTTTTTTTTTGTAAACATTTCTACTTGTAAAAGCTAACAGTCGTTATTGAATGCTCATAATATTAGTATAAAAAATTATATGAAAGCTCCAGAAAGTATTTTTTTCTGGTATAAGTTCTTCTTTGGTCTAGAATGTTTGGGAACCTCTGGTTTAGTGGGGAGGGGGTAAAGAGGGGAGTTGGGGAGTGACTCAGAGTATTTCGAGGTTGAAAACAAACAAGCCCAAGGGTACTTTTGGTTGGTCACCGAAACGACACATGTTCTTGCTGGAAAGTTAAGTGAGCTGAAGAATAAGTTATATTATGTTGACTTTGACGTTTGGTACGTTTTTTCTTGCTCCTGGTATTACTCTATCCATTCGAATTGCATGCATTTTACTAGGGCTATAGCCCGCTTAGGTGGCCGCATGGTCTAGGACGCTACTCTCGCAGAAGATTAGACTGCCGAAGATGGGTAGATCGAAGTTCGAATCTCGGTCAGGTGTACTAAGGGTGGTTTTCCCCCCAAAATTGTTTTACACTATCCCTTCACGTGAATGTGATTACACTTCCTGTAAATATAACCTTCCTCATTCCTAAAACCAACAGCGTAATTAGTAAATAAGCCTATAACCCGAACGGGTGGTCAATTTATCCACCCCGTACCACGTTATGATCATTATTATTATTATTTTTTTCAATAAACTGCGTTAGTTAAGGTAAATTAAAGGCGGAGATCACATTTATAATTATTGCGTCACAAAATAATGACGTCATTACAGCCTCAATACCTCTTTTCACGGTTCCTTTATCTGAAAAGCTAAGCGCACCCGTACCACTATGTCAGCATACACTATAAAGATATACAGTACACTCCACTGTATGGGCCACAGTACACTTCACTGTATGGGTCACTAATGTACAGTACACTTCACTATATCGGTCACAGATGTACAGTACACTTCACTGTATCGATCACAGATGTACAGTACACTTCACTGTATGGGCCACAGATGTACAGTACACTTCACTGTATGGGCCACAGATGTACAGTACACTTCACTGTTTGGGTCACTAATGTACCGTACACTTCACTATATCGGTCACAGATGTACAGTATACTTCACTTTATGGGTCACAGATGTACAGTACACTTCACTGTATGGGCCACAGATGTACAGTACACTTCACTGCATGGGTCACAGATGTTTGCTCTTAGCATCGCAGGTCTGTAACATGTTATATAATTGTACTCATCACCCATTGGCCATCAAATAGTACAGTCACCCAATAAAACGAGCTCTTGGAATAATATTAACTTTGAAAGAAAGCGAAAACTATTTTTTATTCTCAACAAACTATTTTTTAGCTCTTAGGTTTAATAATGTTATTATGTGATTACATTTAAAACAAAATGTAATGTGCGTTGTATTTAAACTCTGGTTGTGGAACGTCACCAACTGAATAAATGCTCTTACTATTTTTAAAAATTTATATTAATATAATAAAGACATATTTCATATTCTACGCGCCGTTATAATAATATTCTAGTAAAGCTAAACATTGCGGTATGATATCATAACGAATGTAATGTAATTGGAAAATGATTAAAATCCAAACAGTGCTCTTTTGGATTGAAACAAAACATATTTCAACCAATTTACGGTCGACCAATGAAGTTATGCAAAATAAAATTAATAATAACGATTTAATTTCCCGAGGTTGGCTATATTCATGAAACACTTAAACATATAAACGTAAATATAATATTGTTGAGTGATCAAAGTGTTTTGCATTAACATTTTTGTATATTTTTTTCATAAACAGCCACAAATAAGTTGACCACTTATACAAGGTCAAACATGTAGGTATATAAAGTCGTTCTATATGACATATATGTTTTTAATTTACTGTGGAATGTATGTCAATAAATTATTCATCGCAAGAGAATAAAGATCATATAGATTAAATTATATTTTAATAAGTTATTATTACGTTAAATATTAATAAGAAACACACATGGCACACACGTGAAATGATTATAAAATTAATTTATTGACCAAATAATAATTGTAGAGATGAAATTTCACAAAACTGTAATTTTGAAAGTTTAATTTGGAGCAAATAAAACTAATACATATTTATCAAATTAATAATTGTAATCTATTTAGAAATCTCACTGTCACTAGTTTAATTACGTTTAAATGAATAAACATCTTTGAAAGGGGCCTAATTTAATTATTTTCAATCATTGGTATAAAAAGTTAAAAGGTCTAGTTAAATCAGGACATTGTTTCAATGGATGAAAAAATATTTTGGTACTATTTGTTTTATACAAGACTATTGATAAACGTGTAAAATATTTACTATTGGCCTTTGCGGCGGTCGATAAGTAGATATGTCAGGTATATTTTGGAAAATATATGGCTTTAGTAAATTTCAGGGTGACCTGGTGGTCTAGGGGTAAGGTGTCAGACTTCTGTGCTGGCGGCCGGGGTTCAATCCTTGGTCCCGGCACAGATTTATCTGATTACCGAACCCTTCCTTCACCTCTGACAAGACATCTTGTGGATGTTGGGAATGCCAGGCCTCCACCCTGGTTCGGATTCCACGTTAAACTGTAGGTCCTCCATTTCATCTTCACAATCACCCTACCATTACACATTAGCGTAAGTGCGTATAACCCGAATGGGTAGTAAGACGCGGTGCTAATAATAATAAAAATAATTTAGTAAATTTCAAAATTAAATAAAAAAGTCAGCCATTTAATTGAGGTCCATTAAAGCGATAACAGAGTTTCAAGTTTTCTTAATACAATCATGTATTATTATTATTATTATTATTAGCACCGCGTCTTACTACCCATTCGGGTTATACGCACTTTCGCTAATGTTTAATGGTAGGGTGATTGTGAGGTGAAATTAAGGACCTACAGTTTAACGTGGAATCCGAACCACGGTGGAGGCATGCCATTTACAATCATGTAATATCTATCTACAGCGCCTTGTGGTTGATATGTCACTAACGTCAACGTCAACGTCAACGTCAACAACGATTCAGACCGGATGTGTTAATATTTCTATATTGTAATAAAAATCTTTGAAATATATCCACTTTCCTTTGAGATATAATTACCTGAAAATTGTACCGACATATTTTCATCTTAAATTACAATTATTTGTTTGAATTTTTTTTTCGGAATATCATAAATATTATAAGATTGCTTAAACATTTGCTAAAAACTTGTTCCTACTCCTCGTTACCCAACCCACTATTTGATGTATAAATATTTATTTTTATTCATTTATTTAGTAACCGCGTCTTACTAACCGTTCGGCTTATAAGCTTAAGTACTTATTACACTAATGGTTTGAGAATTGGGAAGGATGAATTAAAAGGAAGTGAACCCACATTTGCGTGGAAAATCATTTAGCGAAAACTACCCCAATTAACCCGACCGAGATTCAAACCTTGATCTCCCCGTTCTCGTCAGTCTGGTTCAACATGAAAGTAGCGCGTTAGCCAACTACGCCACCGAGGCTGGTATGTATGAATATTAATAATCTCCAAGTACTTCCTTCTCCTACATAATAGGTCGCAAGCCACCACTGTGGAAAATGTTTGTATGTTTGTTTGTAAAGTATTTATTGTTTTGTAAACATTGAACAAGGAACATGTGGAATATAATGAGAAACACAGCCCCGAAGGGCTCTCGAAATCCAGCTTTACATAGAACAATTAACAATAAACACATTAACGAACAATCATGGCGCCCTGTTGGATGGAAAATGTTAATCTCTGTAATTACACAAAACATTCAATGTTGACTCCATGCGTGAAATCAGTAATCAGCTTACCTCTCTTCTTTGGTGTAAGTTGGCTCTACACCAAATTTGGGATCGAGAACAACTTTACAAAGTCTTCTATCCGGTCTGAAAATACTATCGTTGCTCTTAGAGTTTCTCTAACTACATAGGAATTAATTCGCGATAGCGCCTCGACTCAGGAAACTAACCCCATAAACGGGTTGGTCATATTGTCCAGACACTAGCCCATTCTAGTGTCGATCGGAAGAACTAGCTTTGAGTGCCTCGGTGGCCACTTGGACCAAAACAGGGGTTGACAATCCTTTTTGATATATCAGGCCGTATGGATAAAAAATAATAAAAAATGGCGAGATAGCTATAAAAATCAAGCAAAGAATTTCAACTTTATATATTAACTATATTATATTTGTAAAAAGTTACAGGAAAGGTGGATACAAACATATAAAAGGAACGAACACAATATGGCTTTTACAATGAAAAGAACACTGTTCACAATTTAAACTGCTGACATTTATTAATTAGTTATTAGTCTATTTGTATACGAAGAAAACAATTGTTTGTTTGCTAAACCTTCTGCGTGCCAGACAAAATATTTAGGTGGGATGGATCCTGCCCATGGGCCGTAATAGGTCTATTGTTACAGTGCTGTTCCAATAGTCCATAGCTAGAGTGGCTGAGTAGGCGCAGTCTATGAGTAATAACTATATTTTTACAGTGCTGATCCAATAGTCCACAGCTAGAGCAGCCGGATAGGCGCTGTCTATGAGTAATAACTATATTGTTATAGTTCTACTACAATAGTCCACAGCTAGAGTGGCCAGGTAGGCGCAGTCTATGAGTATTAATTCTTTAGGTAGGCACAGTCTATGAGTATTAATTCTCTAGGCAGGCACAGTCTATGAGTATTAATTCTCTAGGTAGGCACAGTCTATGAGTAGTAATTCTTTAGGTAGGCACAGTCTATGAGTATTAATTCTCTAGGTAGGCACAGTCTATGAGTATTAATTCTTTTGCTACAATGCTGCTCCAATAGTCCAAAGCTAGAAGTAGACTAATATAGATAGAGACAATCTACAACATTTATAGATAAGATTAGTTTATCTTTGTTTATGGTCACAAACATAATATAAAGGAAGAATAAAATGACTCAAATGGAACAGATCAAATGAAAGGTTCTATTTTTAAAGTATGAAGCATGAGGTATCCTAGGTTCAATTCTTTGTGGGATACAAGGCCGTACCTTGAAATCTAATTGGCACCCAAAGGCAGATAAATATACATTTTAATCAATATTAAATTAATCTTGAAGTAATTTAAGTTATTTTAAATACAATGGGATTGTAAATTCTTATTATTTTATAATACTCCAAAAAATATACTTGCCTATACACTGAGAATTAATACAATTTTTTATGACAATAATTTCTGGGGGCTTGAGCCCCCCTTCTCTCACCCAACTCAGGTGATAAACAGGTCGAAGTTCGAATCTTGGTAGGTTAACTGAAGGTGGGTTTTTAATATACGATTTATCACTGGGGCTTATCACTCTAATACTCAAATATGTGTAGGTGTTTTCCCTCTAAGTTACCCTGACAATATCTATAGGCTGAGTGGAGTGAGCTCCTGTTTTAGTTCAACCATTGGCCGTTTAGTCTGTCTGTTACGTGACAACTCCCAAATTTGTGGACCAGTCTTAAGAAAATTTGGCAGGGTCATTCTTTGAACGTAGCCTTAACTACGTAATAATAAGGTTTTGCGATACGATTATCTATTTAAAGATGGTGGCCACTCAAAAATAATATTTTGTTTAGTATACCATTTTAAGTGTCAGCTCTAATCAATCCATCGATCCCTTAGAACATCTAGTAAGACTGTAGTAACCATAATAACACGGAGGGAGGTCTACTGTTCACTTAGAAAAAAAATTCCAAACCTTATAACAAAAGTGAATTTAGACATGTGTCGTTGTTCTATTGAACAGTGTGTTGATAATATCTCCTTGTGGTACCTATGACAGGCGTGTGTGTGTGTGTGTGTGTGGATTGTTGGGGAGG
>CABFVZ010000447.1:153227-174992 GCA_902151445.1 Timema monikensis | reverse complement strand
GGGGGGGGGGGGGGTATCTCTGGTCAGATCTCGTGTATATGGTTCTACTGTGGCGACTTTGTATCTAAGTGCTAGTATCTCACAAGATCTTGTGACATGAAGGTGATAACATGTCGAAAACCTTACTGTTTCTCTTGACACTGGCCGTCTATATTAACATATCTGATCAGGTAAGTTATTTCAATTAAAAACTAATTAATTTTTTATAACCACCTTTTACTATCCGTTCTTCACCTCTGACAAGACATCTTGTGAATGTGGGGAATGCCAGGCCTCCACCGTGGTTCGGATCCCACGTTAAACTGTAGGCCCCCCATTTTCATCTCACAATCACCTTACCATTACACATTAGCGTAAGTGCGTATAACCCGAACGGGTAGTAAGACGCGGAGCTAATAATAATAATAATAATAATAATAATAATAATAATAATACTATCCGTTCAGGTTATACGCTTACGTACTAATAACGATCTTAGAAACTAGGAAGGTCATCTTTAGAGCAAGTGTACCCGCGTATGCGTGAAGGGAAAGTGGAAAACCATTTAGGAAAAAAAAAATTACCTGACCGAGATTCAAATCTTGATCTAGCCGATGTGTGAGTGCAGTTAGACCACGCGATCAACGAAGTGGATTTGTAAATTAACTAAGAGAACGAAGTCCCATCATTGTCGTGTCTTGGCGTGATGCCAGGATAATCAGTGCTCGTTTAAACTACATATGTGGTTATGAATGGTTCTAGCCATTTGGTAGAACAATTATTGGTTAGGAGAGCAGAGAGGAGACTAAATATGATTGGTCAAATAGGGACCAGTTTTAACAGGTTCTGATTACACTGTCAAAACTACACGACACGACACAAGTTCATATTAGTGTACGGCCAACCAAAGTTCAGGAATTAAAAACTAATCATATTTTACAATGAATAAAATAATACCACTATATAATTCATCCATCAGTTTAAATCATCATCATTCATGTTTTATTTCTGAGGCTGAGAGTTTAGAGTTGGTGACTATAGATAAAAGGACATTTTTGATTTCCAGGGATTGCATTTAGTCCAATTTTCACAGGAAGGGCCTTCTCTACCTTACAGCTGGAGTTAATCTTTCACGTATCATACGTCAGGTCAAGTTTTCTGCACTAACACTAATAATAAAGTAAAATATAATACATTTCTGGCCATGAAAAATAAATGAGCATTTTAACAAAAGGTTTTTGTGACCCGGCGGTCTAGGGGTAAGGTGTCGGACTTCTGTGCTGGGGTCCGTGGTTCAACCTCGGTCCCTGATTGCCAAACCCTTCCTTCACCTCTAACAAGACATCTTGTGAATGTGGGAATGCCAGGCCTCCACCGTGGTTCGGATTCCACGTTAAACTGTAGGTCCTCCATTTCATCTCACAATCACCCTACCATTACACATTAGCGTAAGTGCGTATAACCCGAACGGGTAGTAAGACGCGGTGCTAATAATAATAACAAAAGGTTTTTCCTATGCAAATTGATCTGTAGTTAAAGTAGTAATGTTCTAAATTGTCAGAATATAGGTTTTCTGAGAGTGTAAAATGTGTGTTTAGAAAGCGCGTGTCAAACACCGAAATATACAAATATTTCTATGCAAAGTATCTTCTATTCGGATAACTTATAATTTATTTCAGTTTATTATTGAGTCAGGCAGATTACAACATAACTACTTTGGCTTTAAAACGTCCTCCGCTTGTTTCACCACTGATCTAAAATATTGTACAGATGACGAACTGGTCATTACAACAGTGACGTCATGTTCCAGGCCCGCCGCCAACACCACAACGGAGACTGTTGCGCCACCAGTGCTAACGGATGCTGCGGTGTGGGCTGGGGTCTACACTGCTGCGACGCTCGGGGTGTCCTCTGCTGTCAAGACGAGGAACTAGTGGCGCTACCACTACGGGACGGTCCAAACTACAAACCAAGTCCTGTCCTCACCAAGAAACACGACTACTTTGACTGGGACTTCGATTGGGAGTTTGATGGCGAATGTGAGTGATAGATTAGACCGGGTATGAAAAACCCGTTTAGACCATAAGAGATATTATACCGGGCATGACCAACCCGTTTAGATCATAAGAGATATTATACCGGGCATGTTAAAACTGTCTAGACCATAAGGGGCATATTAGATCGGGTGTATAACTAGTTGAGATCATAAGGGCCATATTATAATGGGCATACCAAACCCGTCTAGATCATAAGGGCCATATTAGACTGGGCGTACCAAACTCGTTTAGATTATGAGGGCCATATTAGACCGGGCGTATCAAACCCGTCTAGATCATAAGGGCCATATTAGACTGGGCGTACCAAACTCGTTTAGATTATGAGGGCCATATTAGACCGGGCGTATCAAACCCGTTTAGATCATAAGAGCCATATTAAACCAAGCGTGTAAAACGCGTTTAGATATTAAGGGATGTACTAGACCGGGCATGTCAAACTCATTTAGATCATGTATTGAATACAAAATTTAAATTGTCTATTTTCTATCTGATCGGGTCGTGTGAACTATATTTATGTAAGTAAGTCCGATACATTCCTTTTTACCATATTTGTTGACAATAGAAGAGCCAGTGACCGCAATAATTTTTATCAGGTATAATTATGTGAACTCTCTTTATATAGCCAATTCCATGACCTTCCTTTTATCAAGGGGAATGTTGTATGAAAAATCAATATTTTTAGAGTTATTTAGATTTTTTTCTATGTTGTCTCTGGCAATTACGCAATATTGAAAGGCCAAATACAACATTTATATTTTCTATTTTTTATCTGATCATGTCATGTGACCTCTCTTTAAATAAGCAATTCCAAGCTTTTCCTTTTGCCAAGGGTCAAATTGGACCGGGCATGTCAAACCCGTCTTGATCATAGTAGCCATATTGAAAATAAAAGAATACGAAGGGATATCATTAAAACATTAATCAATATTATAATTATCTTTAGTAAATAGAATTTCGTCCAAGTAAATTGTTAGTGGCAATCATTAAATTAGATAAGGCTTTTTTAAAATTATTTTTGACCCACCCCTGCTCTATGTAAGGGATTGTAAGATTTTACGTCGCCACCCTTTTCCCCTCTATTAATTTAAAATTTGGTAAATAGATTATTTTAAGTTTTAAATTATTTTTAGTCATAGGGATTGGTAATAAACGAGTGATAAGAAATCTTAGAATACTTTAATTGGAGCAAAACTAGGTGTAACATATCAAAATTAAATGCAATATAAGAGAAATTTTATAGTTAAAATATTTATTTTTTGACAAATTTTCTTTCTCTATATATTTTGTCTCGCTATAAACACTGATAAAAAAACATTACGTAAAATTGACGAACCCTTCTATTCATCTATAAGCTATCCATAGCTATGTAATAGCACTATTTGAAAGTGATATAGAACCGAGAGCTTGGTTTGCACAGTAATATCATACGACAAACACAGATTGCTTTATCACCGACAATTTATCTAAAAAATGATAGGTATATCATTACGATGCACCGATCGATGATAAGGGTTATATTACCAATCCCATTAAGGAAGGTTTTCACTGATAGTGAGCTTAACTCACGGCCTAATTACCAACTATTATTATTTTTATTTAAAGAAGTAGCAAATTCATATATTTACTATTAAAACTGCTGTAGAGGAAATTTCACACCCTATTAACCGTGATATTAGACACAAGATAAAGCCAGAGTCAGAAACGATATCCAAGTGCGATTATTTACATTATTTATTTGAAAACTAGATAATTAAGAACAGTTTAGTAATTTTTTTCATTTTAAAGTTATTACTTTTTTCATATAAGATGAGATGATTTAATTGATCACAATTCAATTGGTTTTTTAAAACGAAAAATACATTGATCGACACCACAATACGACGTCTGATTCGAGCTGTGAAATAAAGCTTTATCCGTGTGTGTATGTGTGTAGGGGGACGGGGGGAGGGGGGAGGGGGGGAGTTGGTAGAGGTGGCTTGGATGGTATTTTAATTCTGTACAAACCTCGGACGTAAAGCCTCTTCCACTGCATCGATCAGGACAAAACTCTTTGTGGTAGGGACTGAAATTACCCCATGAATAGCCCCTTCATATACAGTGTGTCCGAAAATTATATTTACAACTTTGATATTCACTACCTTAAGGGTTCATCCATAAACCATGTAAGGCTGTTGAGAAGGGGGTAGGGGGCTCTAATGTCTACACGCGGTGGAAGGGGGGTACATCATTGTGTTATGTAACTCATATATTATAATTAATTTCTGTTATGTTTTCACCGTTAGTAAACATGCATGGATCCAATCTTGGTCGCTCTTTTATTGCCACAGAAGCTCCCCTATGACGTGGTTACATTCACGCTCGATATTATAAGTTACGTAACAAATTGGAGGGGGAGAGGGGTCGGGATAAAATGTTTACGTGGTGTTATACGGGGGAGGGCTGTCGATAGAGGGGTGAGCAGGGATGATGGATAAAAGGTAAGAAAAAAAGCGTCGCGTAGCTTATGAATTCTCTCTAACTAACTAATGAACACACATAGCACTACCAAGCAAGGATAATTAGACAAGGAAAACATTTTCTCCTGTATTTAAGTTATTTAACGTACACTTTCTAAACCGACAGATAATATCAGCACACGACTTATAAAGTAACTTAAATCTAGAGAGCAGTCACACTAATGTGTAAGGGTAGTGTGTTTGTGAGATGAAAATGGGGGGCCTACAGTTTAACGTGGGATCCGAACCACGGTGGAGGCCCGACATTCCACACATTCACAAGTTGTGATTAATATACGTATTGTCAGAGGTGAAGGAACGGTTTGGAAACCAGATAAATCTGTGCTGGGACTGAGGATTGAACCCTGGACCCCAACACAGAAGTCCTACACCTTACACCTAGATCGTCAGGTCACCTTCTTCTTAGTAAAACCTGACTGTACCACATAGTTGTCGATGTAACCCTAACTTGACCGACAAAGTGTTCCTTGCTGATATTCAGGGGTGGCCATCAGCATCTGTATAATCGCAGCATTGTTGATCTTCTCCGCTGCCGTGTTCTGCTGCTGCCGCAAGAAGAGGAAGTCGAACACCAGACTCCTGAGGGACCCCAGACTGCTATCTGGCTACCACTACGGTACCCTGTACAACACACCGTCAGGTGAGAGACAGGCTAGTTCGGTTAACCTACAGTAACAGTTTCAACGAACATCTGATCCTGCCGATTTTACTGTTTCTTTTTAGCACCACGTCTTACTACCCGTGCGTGTTATACGTTCATATACTAATTACGCTAATGTGTTAGAGATAATAAAGGTTGAATAATAGATGAAATGGATCCACATTTACGTGGAGGGAAAGTGGATAGACATTCTCAGAAAACCCACCTGGAATTTGAACCCCGATATATCCATCATAAACTGTATAGTGTATGCGAAAGTGACGCCTTAGACCATGCGGCAAATGAGATGAGTCTGTTGACCAGCTTCGGTGTCCACCTGGTCTAGCGCGCTACTCTCGTGATGGACTAGACAGCTGGAGATGAGGGGTGGGAGGAGAACGAAGTTCGATCCCGGTCAGGTGCAATGAGGGTGGATTTCCTAACTGGTTTTCCACTCTTCCCTCCACGAAAATGTGGGTCCTTTTCCTCTAAACTAAACCTTACCAATCCCTAAAACATTAGTGTAATTGGTACATAGGCGTACAAACAGAACGGGTAGAATCACGCGGTGCTAAAAATAAAAAGTTAATCCATTAAGAACAAAAATTAAAAGTAAAATAAAAAAGAATTTGTCTATCGCAGTTTGATTTTTGTACGATGGTCGGTAAATCCCCAGTCTGTACGATTGTAAAACTTAATAGGAGTTTTATTCAATGGCTAACCTCAGCTTCTAATTTGAATATGTTTGCGAACATTCGATTCACACATACGCAAATATATACACTCCATTTAGCCCGAAGGTAGCAGTCTTACCTTGACTAATTACACCATGGTCCTATCTTATAAGCTACACCATAGTGGAAAAAGATAACAAAAGTTTGTTACCTTACATGTTAAACAAACTATACATAACCCTGTTCATATTTACCTAGTTGTAGAAATGTATATTTTATTATTTTATAGATTAATACCGGGTGTACCCATTATTAGCACGGGGAATGTATACACTAGCTTTATTGTTTTTAGTATATAAAATAAACCACAGGAATTAATAATCAAATCTTTGATTATGTTTAAATATTAATCCTTTATTGGTTTGGATTGCATTAAAAAACACGTGTAAGTTGCCTGACTAACACACATTGTATATATAGACTTATAATCCAAACGTGTTTTAAAAGCTGACATTTCTTTTAAAGATTAAGTAAAAACTTATCTAAACACAATACTGTGAACTCTTCTCTGTCGATGCTAATAAAAGAGACAGAATGGTTACAATATAAATAATTAATATTATTAGGGTTGTAATTAAATCCATTCAAAAGTATTTTAACATTTTTTAAACACCATTTATCCCACTTAAACTTTTTACCGTGTTTATTCTTTTCCCCAATTCCACGTTTATTTTGCACTTTTATCATTTTTACCTCAAGAAATAACATTTTTACCCTTATAGTGGATACATACAGTAGCCTAATGGCTTCTTTGATGCTGATTGACAACTCACAGCTGAGAGCTGACGGCTTTGAAAAGCTACCAGACCAAATGATGTATCCCTACGCCGAACAATATGATCTGCAAAAACATGTGTTTAGCAGCTTTCACTTCTGATGGTCAAAATTGAGGTATATACCTAAATGTTGACTGTCAGAAGGTCAGCTGTGAGTTGTCAGTCAGCACCAAAGAAGCCACGGGGCTACTGTAGTTCTTTAAATTTAATATAACAATGGGTGTTTTCAAACTATTGTACCACTTGGTTAAAAAAACAACAACTAAAACTACAAAAGCGCCTTCCCTCTAATACGATGTATTCCAAAATAGTTTCACAACAGTAGATACAGTTATCTGCTTGTAACTCACTTTGTTAAGCGCAAGCGCAGTGATTTAAGTCACCTTGAGCAGATGTTGTCACACAAAAAAGGCAAACTTGAAATTAATTCAAGTCGTGCTGAACGGACATAGGCGATGGTGCTGAAATTTTATGTTTAGTTAGAGATAATCACGTGACCAGGATTCTGCTGTGATCCTGTTTTTTAGTAGATCTGGGAAGGACACGAAATCCAGTTCGGTCACATGTGCGTGTAGACTGTTCGCCGCTCTGGTATCAGAGCGCGTTTCCCGGGTACACCATAGGAGGTTGTCGACACGCACTCGTGATGAGAGATATTATGGAGGTGTGAAGCCAGTGTGTGTCATAAACCTAGCTTAGGCCTAATAAAACAACACCTGGTGATTGTTGCGATGGTTCCTTTTTAAAATAAAAATAAAAATGGGGTGTGGCTGTGTCAAGAACACGGCCATGGTTTGTACGTGAATACGTTATGTATTTGACGACAGCTGACGATTAAAACTCAAACGAACATCGTAGCTTCTTCGAGTCAAAAGTTATACTAATTGCAAATCTCGATACGCAGCAAAATGACCTAAAAATTGCGGCGCTTCCCCCTCCACCGCGCGCGATGCGTCACTGTTCTCGCGTATCGTAATGCATTCTTTGATCCTTTAGCTATCCAGTGGTATATTTTTATTTTGGATTTAGAGGATGGATTGGAAACTACAACGCCAAACTGTATCCCCCGATTTTGTTATCATTAGGTTTTTTGGATTGCCCCCGTAAGGTAGCAAATTTTAAGACGTATTCACGTCGAAAACAAACTAAGAAAATAACTGGGAATCGAACCCGGGACCCTAAGGCTTGTAGTCAGATGCACTGACCACTTCACCACTGGGACATACACGAAGAATGTATGAATCCTCAGTAGATTTATTTTACTCAACAATTGTTGATTCCAGCTCCGATGTTTCCCGGATCTCACAAGAAGTCTTCCCAATTCAATCAACATTTCCAAGGCTATGACGGCCCCGCGGCTTACCAAGAGAAGAACTACTTTGTAAGTAGGGAATGCCAGGCCTCCACCGTGGTTCGGATCTCACGTTAAACTGTAGGTCCTCCATTTCATCTCACAATCACCCTACCATTACACATTAGCGTAAGTGTGTATAACCCGAACGGGTAGTAAGACGCGGTGCTAATAATGAATAATGTACTTTGTAAGTACACATAATGACAAATATTACCGGCTCGGATTCTTTCCTGTAGCACCACGTCTTACTACCCGTTCGTGATATACGCTTTTTTGTACTAATCACACCAATGGTTTTAGGGATGAGGAAGGCTATACACTATAAAAATGTACTCGTATTTGCGTGGACGGAGAATGGAGAACCATTTTGGAAAGACCACCTTAAGTACTTCTGACCGAAATAAGAACCTTGGTCTCCCCGTCATGTGCAGTCTAGTTACTGCGAGAATAGCGCGTTAAACCATGCAGCCACCGAAGCCTTTTCAAAATTATTAATTATAATATAAATAGGATCTTATTAGGACATTCACTCTATAAGACGTTAAAAGTCAAACTTACTGCCGATTAACCGGTGATTAGGTACAATATCATGCAATAATAATGGAATCTTATAGAAGTGCGGTTTCCCGCATTCATTTGACAACCGTGCTATTTTGTATCAATTTATTAGCTTTTTCATTTAAAATATATATTATATTTTTTATTTAAATGTAGTGAAACTGTTTTTAGTCATAACTCCCATGTTTTCTAAAGTGGGATACAGAAAAAAGCAACACAACGCTGTGTTACCTTCCTAAGTTAGGTGTTATCTGTGGGGTGAGACGGGCTCTTAAGACGTCTGGTTATAGCTGTATTACCTCCCTAAGTTAGGTGTTATCTGTGGGGTGAAACGGGCTCTTAAGACGTCTGGTTCTAGCTGTATTACCTCCCTAAGTTAGGTGTTATCTGTGTGGTGAGACGGGCTCTTTAGACGTTCTGGTTCTAGCTGTATTACCTACCTAAGTTAGGTGTTATCTGTGGGGTGAGACGAGCTCTTAAGACGTCTGGTTCTAGCTGTATTACTTACCTAAGTTAGTTGTTATCTGTGTAGTGAGACGGGCTCTTAAGACGTCTGGTTCTAGCTGTATTACTTACCTAAGTTAGGTGTTATCTGTGAGGTGAGACGGGCTCGCAATATTAACGTACATAGAGATGCATCGGCTCGCAATAGGCTGGATTTATTTTTATTGGTAGGTCTGCACTCGAATCCCACCTGTACTTATTACGGGTGTTTTTTTTCAATGGAATTCCACTCTTCATCCATGTTATTGTTGGTACTTTTAATTTAATGTATACCTTACTCATCTGTACTCAATTGGTGAGTTAAATGTGTTTAACCCGAACAGGAAGTAAAACGTGCATTAAATTGTATTGTTTTTAACCATTAACCTTTTTGAATCCATCAGCTCAATCCAAGGTTTGGTGATGAGGAGGGTAGAATAGAGGATCTGCACTCTCATTAATGTGGATATGGGTTGAGAAAAATCACACCAATAAATAATATTTGGAGATACAATTATTTCTTTTTCAGGTACCACCACCTCCATATGATAGTTCGGCTTGGTTCGAGTGAAGAAAACACACACACACAAAGTAATTTAAAATGGCTAAAAAATACTCGTAATTTAATCCATCCAAATATCAAAGAAAATTATACAAATTTATGCGTGTCATAAATGAGATAAAAAAGGAATCTTACAGTCCAATTGTATAAAGAGGGTATTTATATAACAGCTTGGAAAGTTACTAGGTGTACTTTAACCTATTCATACGTCAAGTCATGTGATCTATAGCTGTCACTTTTGATAGATATTATCCATACCTATAAAATAATACTAATAATATAATAACAATTTATCATTGGTTACTGCATAAAAATGTCTTTTTTAAAAGGCTTTTTTAATGAAAATTGAACCTAACAAAAAAACAAATATAATTAAGAAGTTTAACAATATCTCTTTTGTTAATTCAACCAAATGAACATATTGTACAACTACTTGTAGTTTCATGTAGGATTAGCTGTTTACAATAAATATATTCTTCGCTTTGTTTTATATAAGGAACATAATATTCCTTTCAGGATCATCTGATAGATTTGAATGATTATACCGTTTTTTCAGAGCAGGAGAGCCCGTAGTTACGAAAAACGTTGCGAACATCCAGGTATCTTCCTGGCTTATCTCTATGTATCGATTTTGTTGTATTTCAAAATATGGTTTCCTCCTAAATGGAAGTGTAATGCAACTCTATGTCCCCATTGATTTAAAAATTCGCATTTCAACTTCTTAAATTTAAAAATAAATTATATATAGAGGAGGTTATCTCATTTTCAACTAAGTTTCACGTAAAATGTCTCAAATTTGACATAAAAGTGAATGGTTAGAACCATAGACGTTAAAAAATGTTTTTTTTTACAGTTCCACGACAAAACATTCTGATATAATTGATGATTGTTTTAGTGGTTTTTAAGTGTAACTGTCATTACCACAATATATTATGCTCTCCGAGGATATTTAACTTCAAGTAGACGTTGGCCTTAAGATGGGATGGAAAGGAACCCGCCCAAGAAGAGGCATTTGTTTTTGCTCCTTTTATATAAAAACTTTTTTGGTCAAATTAAATCGAATATTTCTTGAGTAGAAACATAGAATTTAATTTTTTTCACGTGTCGATATCAACAGCTGTTTAATATCTGTTAAATGTGTCCTGAAATTTAATGATGACCTTTTCTCTTCATAAAAAAAATTGGCATCTAATGCCACAAATACTCTATTTATATCCGAAGGAAATTGTGTTGCGCGTTTTTAATGCTCAGTAAAAATCCGTTGACCCATATGGGTTTAAACCCACGAACATCAGGTCCTGAGGTGAGCAGATTACCCCAAGACCAGTGAATTCCACTATTAATTATATTAAGGACTTATTAAAGGCGCTAGGTTTGAAAAATTAAATAGGTAACTCGGAGAAAAGTCGCCCTCATCCGTGTGGAAAATAGATTTGAAAAACTGCTATAAAAATACATATTAGAACCCACTTCGGTAATAAGACACGATAGGATATTCGAAAATGTTGATTTAAAAAAACAAAAACAATCATAAGCGTCTCTAATTTATAAGCTGTCGCGTAACGTAGAATGTTACGTAGGCTTGACACCATTTAATTAATCTAGACTCCAGTTCCTTCTCGTATCAACACTTCAGGTGTGAAATCTTGTAAAGATCCAACAAACGCGTCACGAATTGGTGTTAACAGCCTCCTCTAGCCTTGTGATATTCACCTCACCACTTAGAGAACACGGATGAAGGAATGTTAGGATATAAAGCTGACACTCTCACGCAATATGTAACCATAGCATCGCGTGTCTTAAAAATATTTTTAATTTCACTAGGAAATAGTGTTGACAAAGATCTCTTTGCGGTATTAAATATGCCCTTACTAAACAGACGTAATATTTTGGCACATGATTTACAAACTAACTTAATTCTCTTAAGGGTATTGACCTGGTGGTTGATTTGTCACTGTGAAAGGAAATGACCCAATCTTAACAACTATAAGAAGTTCGCGTATTGGTTGGGTTTGTCTTATGAACGTTCCAATGAGAAATTGTTAATAATGTTTAAACTTTACAATTGGATCGTATTTATGACGAAAATAATCATATCAGATTCTAAACTAACTAAAGTTCTCTTTTTTAGTTTGTATGTCTTCAAGACTAAATAACCATAATTTACTTACAATAGAGTCTCGGAAACTCGACACTTGATAACTCGACATTCCGTGTAACTCGACATGGACACGAGCACACAGTTGTTGGGCACCAGTCATCACAAGCCAAGGTCATTCAACTGTAGATATAACCTGTCACTTTGTTTGTGTAACTCGAGTGGAACAGTCATGTTGCAGTGGTTTTTTTTACAAGTACTGTCTTTCTTATTTTTCCATTTCAGTAAAGGGTTATTCGAATAAATATAATATTATATGTACAATACTGTACTGCATTTCTGTATATTACTGTACGTATATTATTGTTACTGCACCGTTCAATACTACAGTACAGTACAACCTATAATATTCGATATTGTAATGTAATTCATCCTTGTTTAGTAAACATAACATAATAAACATGCATCTTATGCAAGCTCATTCGTAAAATTCGACATTTCAATAACTCATCATCATCTCAGTTCACATTAGGTCGAGTTTCCAATAATTTACTGTATTTATGTTTCAGCTGTGTAAATCTAAAAAATAAATCTGAACCGTTTAACCACCAGTTTTATTTTCGGTTTTAGTAGTTAAGTAATTGCAGGTATGTACAAATGGTCATTTAAACCTGATACAGTGACAAATTAATTTTATTCAATCTGCAATAAACACTTTATTTACCAATACAAACTTATACTGTAATAAAGATTTCTTTGAAATGTTACCTTTAATTTTCTTTACAATAACTTTTAAATAAATTCGACCTGATTAGAAATTGAAATTAAAAGAATAAAAAGTTAAAAATAATCTAGCTAATATATTTATATATTATATCTTGTAAAAATAATATGGATACAATAAAAAAAAGCATGTCTTATCTTTTAAACGAATTTCATTTATATTTTTGAAAAAGGTCAAGTGCACTAGAAAGCTCAGAAAACAATTTTGTCCAATTAATACTAAAAAGTTCAGTTCATTTAAGAAAGTTCTAGAGGAACGTGAGTTAGATTTGACCTATTTTTAAGGGATGTGTGCTTGGGTTTAATAACAAAGTTTTCAAAATTAAAATCTACCGGTAACATACTTAAATATTAACCTTGTTTTAATTTTTTTTTATTTAATTACTGACTAATACGTTATTAAAACTTCGATAAAGATTATAATGTTTTCTATCAACTAAATTATTAGGATACACAGGATTTTTTAAATGAAGATTTTTCAACTCAGGAAGCTCAATTTATTTACCAAATAAATAAAACGTTTAAAAAAAACATTCAAATTGTGCTTAAAAACTCTAGGATTCAAAGAATTGCGAGCTAAGTAAAGTCTATTTTGCATTCTTTTTTCAAAAAAACTTTTGTCAACAAAATAAAAAAAATATTTTTCCTTCAGAAATATGAGTCTAATTTGACTCACACGGTGATATCAACAGTTGTTGAATATCTGTCAAAGGTGTCAAATAATATGAATTTTATCTTTGTTTAAAAAGTTTCTACGCTCATAACCGATATTCTACAACTGTTTTCGGGCGGTTTCTATCGGTTCTGAAACGGGTGGAATGTTGAGGATTATCTGGAAGTTGTAAGTCTCATCCTCGCTCTTGTATTGTATCATCACCCGGTACTCCCCTCCCTCTTCCTGACCCCCTATCTTCCTCATCAGATGTGAGATCTCATGGTTCCTGGGGTTGAACTTGAAATGCTCCCAGAAGAGACACCTGGACGACTTTAGGAGCGTCACCGACTCGTGAACAAAGTCAGGGTCAATCTTGCGCGGCCGGAAGTAGTCTGCCGCGCCGATGTTCCTCAGACACCTCACGTGCATGCTTCTGACGTGGTCCTCGAGTTGGTTCAGGGGGCCCCTCCAGTGGCATCGTGTCCGGGGTGTCACGCCCGTTTTACCTGAGAGACACCCGAACGTGTGAAAACCGCCCTAAGTACATCCATCTGGAATTGAACTCAGATCTTCCCGTCATTGAAGGTTTATTTTATTACAAGTGTGACGCCTTAGATCATGCAGCCACCTAAGCAGGTAGAGGTGGATGTTGAGTGGTAGATATTGAAGGGATGAGGATGTGGGGGAAGATTTAGGATTGGAATATTAAGTTCAAAATCCACGCTACTTATTCTTCATAATGGCTATAAAACTGATAAAATATTTCTCTCTTTCTATTAGCTACATTCCTATCCTATCGGTTTGTATTAATAGCTTACAGTTAACAACACTAACTAAATATAATGAATGTGGCCTCGTGGACAACGGCATCAGGTTGTTTTTACTTAATAGTTTCCCACCACCCCTCCAGGAAAATGTAGATACATATTCTCTAAATTCCTACTTCTTCCTTGCTATCATGTAAATGTAAATACTCTGATAGTCCGGACGGGTAGTAAGACCCGGCTCAGTAGCTAAACGATATAGACAATACACTCATCAGCAGTGTACACCTAGTTGCATAACCCCGATCTTGCAGGCGCTCGCGAACATCTCAATATGTTTTGTTTCAGACAAATCTCATTACATTTCACGGAAATGATTGTCCAATATTAGAAATAATATAACAGTACTATATTGGGTGTGTACATACGTGTATTACAGGCAATAATAATACATTCCTTTAGCTCCTTATTTGGAGTATAGTTTCTCTAACAAAACTTTGCCATTCAAGTGTATTTGAGTTCGTTCCAAGTTCTCTGCTTTCTTCATCGACAGTCCTCCAGCAAATTCATTCTTGTTCGGTCAGCGCTCTTGCGGTTTCTAGTCCAGAACTTCTCTCTGAGACTTTGTCCTTGTCTCTCATGAAACTTTGGTCGTACCGTCAACCCTTATTGCAACTTCTGATCTCCAGTTAAATCGGCTTCTGGTTAGTTTTGTTCCAGTTTTCTTCATTTCGCACAACGTTTGACCATCTTATGCCCCCAATATGATCCTCAGGCATCGCCGTTCGCAACGTTTTACCTTCGGTTGGATGAACTTCTGGTTGTTTTTGTTCCAAAGCTATTCAATTGTCACAAAGTTCGTCCACCAGTCACCCTAATATGTTCATCGGGAATATTTTGATGAGCGTCTATATTCCTTGGGTCTATTTGTAGGCCACGTCTCTCATCCGTTGATGTTAGACTTAAGTTTAAATTATATATTTGAAAATATATACTTTCAGTGAACAGGTTTTTCTTAACTTGAAGAATTCTTAGCTACTTTGCGAAGCGGGTTGCATATTAACTTGACGCATTTAAGCACTATCACACTTAGATACCAACCTAGGAGAAAGAGAGAAAGAGAGATAAGAAGATGAGCAGTTTAACCTGATAGTTCTCTTGTTTACCTACTGATAACACTTCCCCCTTCCTCTGACAAGTTTACACGCTCACTATAATAGTTTGCGTATTGAAAACATTTACTTGCTTGTTACAATTATATTGGTGACCTGGTGGTCTAGGTGTAATGTGTAGGACTTCTGTGCTGGCAGCCGGGGTTCAATCCTCGGTACCGGCACAAATTTATCTGATTACCAAACCCTTCATTCCCCTCTGATAAGATGTGTATTAATTCACAACTTGTGAATGTGGGGAATGCCAGGCCTCCACGGTGGTTCGGATTCCACGTTAAACTGTAGGTCCTCCATTTCATCTCACAATGATCCTACCATTACACATTAGCGTAAGTGCGTACAACCCGAATGGGTAGTAAGACGTGATGCTAATAATAATAATAATAATAATAATAATAATAATACAATTATATTTATATTGTTTTCTATTCTAGATGGACAAATATTTCCACGGACTTTTTTTTTTATCTACACCTTAACATGAAGAGGACATTTCGTGGCCAAGCCGAATAGCCTATTTATAAAGTATTTATAAAATAATACGTTTACAAAAAAAAAAAACCTTCAAGATAAAAATAAGAATTTTGTGACGCTGTAGGACCAGATCTATAGTTAATTACCAATTTATGTCTTTGTTTCAATGTTATATCTTTAAAAACTTTCCGAATAAAACGTTAATTAACTAACATGGGGAATGTTATCTTGACCTGCCGTGACGTCACGGGTAGGAAACAACATAAGAATAACGTTTTCACCAAATTGACAAAGTCTCACTTGAGAGTAGGGATGAACAAAGATCTTTTGACAGTCTCCAACCAACTTTGTATCTATTATATTTTGTCTAGGGGAACAGACAAGTTGATGACGGCCTTCTTTCCCGAGGGACTTCATTAAATACCGCCATTGAATAATGTTAAAAGCTCTCTTGCCACAACGTTATTAGGTAGAAGGGGAAGGGGGTGAATTTCTCATTATATCTACTCTTTCGAGTGTATTTTACTATTTTATATTCTCTGTAGCAGATATCTCATAACTTTCTTTTTACCTAATCATACAGAGAAAGTATCGTAATAGTGAAAATATTTGACCTCCAGATTAGGACGGATCTTGACGTTTTACTTGGAAGCGGATGAGCACGCATGCATATAGACCTTCACTGACGGCCACGTGGTGTAAGGCGTCTGACTCAACGCCAGACTGTATTTTTGATGACAGGGCGTTTGAGTCTGAAATATAGGCCGTACGCATCTAGGTGAAGGTTTTTTTAAATCACAATCTTCAGGCAAATGCTTGTGCATTTACTCTATTTAAGCCTGTCACCCTTTATAGTAAGTCGTTAATAGACAAGGTGTCGAAAGCGAGAGTAAAAAACAAACAATAAAAACACTAAGAAAGAATATACTAGTACTTTTTGTTTTAAAATCATCTATTCTATTCCATATCTGTACTAACTTTTATTTTCTTTCAAATTTTCTAAACTCCACAGAAATTGTTCTACAATATTTTTTCTTCTTTTGTTTGAAGCGGCTCAAGGACCTGGATAAAACCACTCACCTCCAACTTTCACTTGTTTTTTTGGTTCTCTATTGAGTTTACTTTGCTCTCCTCTTTCTGTCATTTAGAGCGCTCTCCTCCTTCTAACACGTGTTTCTTCATGTAACATACTCAAAGGACCTAATATCCTCTCACTTATCCTTGTTGAAAATAGGGCGGGCCGCTTTCATCTGAATAAGAATATGTTGCGCGGAGGCGTATTAGGAAATCAGACCAATGTAGCAACAGTTTCTGTGTTTCTCTGTTAGCCTCTAACTGATTGATTGATTGATCTGGACTCTTGGAAGCGTCTCGGGTCCTTAAAACTCTCTAAGTGTCACCAGTGATCTATGATGAGGTATAAGGTTCTCTACGTGTCACCAGTGATCTATGAGGAGCTATAAGGTTCTCTAAGTGTCACCAGTGATCTATGATGAGGTATAAGGTTCTCTAAGTGTCACCAGTGATCTATGATGAGGTATAAGGTTCTCTAAGTGTCACCAGTGATCTATGAGGAGCTATAAGGTTCTCTAAGTGTCACCAGTGATCTATGAGGAGCTATAAGATTCTCTAAGTGTCACCAGTGATCTATGAGGAGCTATAAGGTTCTCTAAGTGTCACCAGTGATCTATGATGAGGTATAAGGTTCTCTAAGTGTCACCAGTGATCTATGATGAGGTATAAGGTTCTCTAAGTGTCACCAGTGATCTATGAGGAGGTATAAGGTTCTCTAAGTGTCACCAATTATCTATGAGGAGGAATAAGGTTCTCTAATTGTCACTAAAGGGATCTTAGGAGGTATAAGGTTCTCTAAGTGTTAACAAATGTCTGTTAATGTATATTTAAGATTATCTAAGAATGTTTATAACCTAGAGATACCGAGGTTCTCTATGATTTAATAAGCTCCTCTTAAGGTCCCCGAGTGTATTAGATATATTAAATGAGGTTCTATATAGAGCAATGAGTGTCTCTGAAATAATGAAAGGTTCTTTTTAAGGGATCACCAAGTATCTCCACATATTTACACCAGGGGGCGAGAAAAGAAGTAGAAATAGATAGTGCCCACACTTATAGGGAGGAAGATTAGGAAACTATTCAGAAAAAAAATATCACAACAGACTTGGCTGGGACTCGAAACCCAACATATCGTCACACGAGAATGCAAGTGTTTTATCTCCAAAATTGTTAAATTTAATATATTTGGTGTTTACGTTTATTTAGAATGCATATTATTCACCTGTGGTGAAATTGAGACTACTGTATAATTACTTAAGAAGATACAAACTCGACTTGTCATCTAGTAACATTGGTTTTATACATAAGGTCAAATTTCAATGCTCTTTTACACATAACCCGCCTCTGTGGCGTAGTTGGCTAACGCGCTTGTCGTGTTGATCCCGACTGCTGAGGACGGGGAGATCGAGGTTCGAATCTCGGTCGGGTGAACTGGGGCGGTTTTTCCTAAATGGTTTTCCACTCTCCCTCCACGCAAATGCGGGTTCACTTCCTTTAATTCAACCTTCCCAATTCCTAATCCATTAGTGTAATTAGTACTTAAGCGTATAACCCGAACGGGTAGTAAGACGCGGTGCTAAATAATAATAATAATTTTACACATAAGTGAAAAATTGGACATAGAATTCTTGCATTCTCAGATGACAATATCTTGTCCCCTCAAGCAAGACGAGACTATAGCCTTTGATCGCACACCCACCAGCACAACTCGTAACAAAGGGAAGATTGGTAACATTAACTACCACAATGCACCTCTGTAGTATCAAGTAGAGACCATAGAATTAGTCTCCTGTTTTTTTTGTACACTCGTCTGATGGACGGCAGTTCAACCGATGGATTACAGTAATCACGCTACTTTTTTTAAAGAGTGTACTTTTTTAACTCTAGTGTTCTTGTAAGAGCATTTTTATGATTTCAAACCTACCTCAAAATCTCCTCTGCCTTAAAACCTATTATTCTATACTATTCAATACTACCAGTATGAACAAAGGCACCATTCTCGTCTTGTCTGGTTTATAGGTGATGGGTGAGTTCTAGGCTCAAATCCAGGAAAGATGTAAAACTCTCATAATGTTGTTAAATGTTTTCACCTCCTCTCTCTATGCAAATACCGGCATCCTTCTTCTAAGACTGTGCCTCCATCAATTAGTGTAAATATATGTTTAAACGCGACGAATAATAAAAGGTGACGTCAACTAATTTGACATATTAATTACTATTTCATGTAAACCAGCATTGGTGGTTGTATGGACTAAGGCATCACTCTCAAGTTATTTTGGATTACCTGTGAAAGGGAGATTGTGGTTTGTATTTTGACCGAGTATACTTAGGCTGATTTCTCCTAAATGGTTTTCCACTCTCCCTCCACGCAAGTTAAGATACATTTTCTCTAAGGTCTATACATTTCTTTTACTACTTAATTAATGTAGTGGAATCTAAGATGCGGTGACAAAAGAGGCCTGGAAAATATTAGATTAACCTTTTTCTATGTTAATTTTTTTTACCCTCATTATTTTATCTCTAGTTCATAAAGTTATTGGAAATCATTCCAAGAGTTAATATATTTCTCACATCTGGGGGGATTGGATGTCAATAAAATGATCCATAGAACAATCAATACACTTACTCTATGGAATTAGGACCTTGAAAATTCATCGCCGATCGTAAAGAGAAACGCCACCTATCCCTATCTTGAGCTAGTTCTATCCAGTCCTCCTCATTACACCTTATCGCTATCTTGAGCTGGTTCTATCCAGTCCTCCTCATTACAGCCTATGTATATCTTGAGCTAGTTCTATCCAGTCCTCCTCATTACACCCTATCGCTATCTTGAGCTAGTTCTATCCAGCCCTCCTCATTACACCCTATCCCTATCTTGAGCTAGTTCTATCCAGCCCTCCTCATTACACCCTATCCCTTTCTTGAGCTGGTTTTATCCAGTCCATCTCATTACACCCTATCCCTATCTTTAATTAGTTCTATCCAGTCCACTTCATTCCACCCTATCCCTATCTTAAGCTAGTTATATACAGTCCACTTAATTACACCCTATCCCTATCTTGAGTTAGTTCTATCCAGTCCACTTAATTACACTCTATCCCTATCTTGAGCTGGTTCTATCCAGTCCATCTCATTACACCCTATCCCTATCTAGAGCTAATTCTATCCAGTCCACCTCATTAAACCCTATCCCTAGCTTGAGCTAATTCTATCCAGTCAACCTAATCTCTATCTTGAGCTTTTACATTCTTTGACAGTAGGCGAGATGTTGACAACTTAAGAACCGAATAGTAGTATGAATTTCCCAACTATATTTTTTTACTTATTTACACTCATATACTGTTAGTTAAAATTTTCCCTAAATATTGAAATTCATTAGCTATCGCAGTAATCTTTAAATTATCGACCCTAATCTGTGTTCCCTGTGTGATCATATGCTTAGTCTTTACAGCATTTACTTCTAAACCTATTTCCTTATTATCTTCTGATAAATGTCTGTGTTTATAACAAGTTTACTTACTATTAACCAACAAACCAAAACCATCTTCGTATTCTAGTATCTTCATTATACCGTGTAACGTTAACCCTTCCCTACTCTTTTACATTGCCTTACCTAATGACCCATTCTAAGGAAAGATTGAAAAGTAATGGGTAAAGTACTTCTTCTTACCCGCCTCGGTGGCGTAGTTGGCTAACGCGCTAGTCGTGTTGAGCTCGACTGCTGAGGACGGGGAGATCGAGGTTCGAATCTCGGTCGGGTGAACTGGAGGTGGTTTTTCCTAAATGGTTTTCCACTCTCCCTCCACGCTAATGCGGGTTCACTTCCTCTAATTCAACCTTCCCAATTCCTAATCCATTAGTGTAATTAGTACTTAAGCGTATAACCCGAACGGGTAGTAAGACGCGGTGCTAAATAATAATAATAATAATAATAATAATAATGTTTTCGAAAGTATCTGATAAGTGACATCCAATCCGTGCCCTGCCACGATCATCAGTCAAACCGACCTAAACTAGCTTGAGAAGGTTTTGTCGGTATCTCAAACTTACTGTAACTAAAATTACATCTAGTTTATTTCTTCTAACTTAATCACAGGACTTTTTTAAATCTATGTATGATTGATGAAATGTCATGTTGAGCACCCACTTTCTTTTATATTATTCGTCGAATTGTAAAAATAATATGTTTGTTTTTGTTGATCTATTTCGTCTAAATCCACACTTAAGATCCCCGATTATCTCCTGTGCAAATGGAGCCAATCTCCTTGGAATTATTTTAGACCCCATTTTATATCATGGGGGTAGTTATTACCCTTGGTTCTACCCCCCTACTCCCTGCTTTGAAAATGGGTACTATAAAAAAAAATTCCCATCTTTTGGTAGTATATCACTGTTCCATATGAACCATAGCAGTTTATGAATTTCTTTTACTAAAATTTCACCACTTCCTTTTATTAATTCCGCTGAAATTTAATCTATGCCCGGAGCTTTATGATTCTTTAACTTCCTAATAACTTCCTTGGCTTCACTAATACTTGGCTCTGGGAGTAGTGGCTCAGCGATATGGATTTCAATAACCTCAACCAATTCAGATCCTTAGTAAATATTCAAAATATGACTGAAGACGTCGTTCCATCTATCTAAAACCTCTCTCGTATCCACCGTCAGATTACCAGTCTCTTTCACTTAACTGCCCCCAGTCTGATAAATTTCCCTAAATCCGTTAATACCTAAATAAAATTCTCCGATATTCTTATTTTTAAAATTTTGTTCTATCTCGCTAGCTTTACTCTTTAAATACTCTCTCTTTTTGTTTTTGAATATGGAACTGACGTGTTTTTTTCATTACTAAAATGTTTTAAGCTCAATTCGTTAGGACTATCTAACCAAAGGTAATTTAGCTTCTCTATTAATTTTGAACATTCGTTCCGAAACAATGGCTTCTTCCTACTATATTTTTTTTGCAGAGAACTACACCGCCTCTCCCCCCCCCCCCTTTTCCTTTTTTTTCCCTTTCAATTTCCCTTCCCCCTCTTCGCAAGATCCCCCATTTTTTTTGCTTGACGCCTTTCTTTCAACCCCGTGT